>CM061533.1:143454108-143736973 GCA_030545055.2 Neoaliturus tenellus
GTTTGACTTACTCCTGACTTTCACTAAAAGCACGCACGCATTTATTACACGTAAAGTTTACAAAGTTTCGGGCTCATCCTAGCAGTTCGTTGTTCAATGGACGGATAATCTCATCACACAAGACACTTCTCCAAACTTGTTCGCTTCACGTGCACACACACACACGCCTAACTTTTACCTAACTATTTATCGCACAGTGACTTTGTTCTATACCAGATCTGCTTCCCAGTATCCAATAGCAGTACAGTTTGATAATTTTGACTCTCATTAGGTCTAACGTAACCTACCGCAGACGGTCGTAGAATCCTACGTTGGTTCTATTACCATAAAATACAAAATTTCATTTTGGCATACGAGGTTCAGTGTTCTCTAATAATGTCAATTAATACGTTATCAAGACTTATAAGAGAGTAAGTCATTCAACAACTGATGTACATTTTTTCCTGATTTATATAAGTCAAGTGTCGAGCTAAGCCCTAAACGGTAATTGTTTTTCATATTTGGTTTATTATAGATTAGGCGGCCAGTGAGTGGGCTACTTATCGGCTCTCAATTAGTAATGATGTGCCAAGTAACACTCTAAATTAAAAGATATGAAGTAAACAATCGCGAAATTCCACCATTATGGGCTATTTTTGGAGCACCAGATGCCATAAACTATATATTTTATAAACTTAAAAAACTCAGGGATTTCTCCTGACGTTTTTAATTACGTGCGAGTATATGTCTTTAGTTTTTAGTTAGCTTACTAATGTCATTTAGAGACCTGCTGGTGCTACTGTTTATTCCATGCCTACAGGGATAGTTTGTCCTAACACTAACGAACATCACCATTGTCACGGGCGTTACCAGTCTCGTCTTTCGGGATTGCACTCTGATCACAGCTTTGTATACTGTGATCCGATAAGCTTCACCGGTGACTGATGATGTTGCTGATTACTTCAACACCTCTGTCATCGTGTTGGAAAACACATTTTCAAATTGAATATTCGTGCAACAACGCCGAATAAAAGAGTTGCGATTATGCTACCGTCATATCGCACAATTACTTTAGGAGTTTTTTTATCAATTCTTCAGTCAGTAGAATACTATGAAGCACCTTACTAACTGTTACTAAAAGCTTATCACTAAACTATTACTAACTGTTTGAATAATTGACGGATGTTGAAGCCTAGCATAAAGTTTTAATGTACAACTCAGTCCTGGTCCTCACTTCAAGCCTGTAAATTCCAATAATGTAACTTGCACATTTAAAAATGTAGGCCTAACAAAAAAGTCAAGTCTCTAGTGTCCTCAAGGAAGGCCGCCTACTATTGGCGATTTTGGACTCTTTGTCGTCGCCAAGAGGAACGGTGTTGTGGTTGTACAGACCCGAGCCATCAGGGATTGTTAAATATGAAATTTCTTAAATAATTCTTAATTAATGGGTATTTTTGCTAACATGTATCATTTAATAGCTGGGTAATGAAAATAAAGTTTTGACTATACATTTTAGTCATTTTTTATAAAATTTAAAGTACTAAAATATTGAAACTATCTGGTTTTTGCCAGTAATTCTGTCAAAGGCAAATCTGATATCAAACCTTAATGGGTATTACGTTATAGTTTTATCATTAATTCACTCTTTAATGAAGAAAATTTATAGTTGGTAAGTTGCTCGTCAAAAATTTCCTTTCATTCAGAGGCTCATATAATTAATTTTACGCAACCTCGGAAAGTAGTAAACTTATTTGTTGTTTTATCATGCCATACATATTTACATCCGAACACTGTCGTTTTATTTACACATGCTACTCACCATAATAATATTACATGAACAATTTTAATATTTTTTATTTAAATTAATTTTTTTTTTTTAGAATCACAATTCACTCTGGGGTGAACTCAGTTAAGAAATGTTACAGAAACTTTTTGGTTCTTTTCAAAACTAGAACAGGGAATAAGTAAAGAGCACGTTATACAATATGGACTAAAAAACGTAAATTGAGCACAGCGTCATTGCAACCTATTCAACTTTAAATCTCAAATACTGATTTGCATCGTAGCTAGAGGAGCTTAGTTCTCAAATGGAATAAGTTTTTAGAACACGAATACTTTATGCTGAACGAAATGATTTAAATTTTTCTTTATATAGTACATACCGTATAGCCAATAAAAAGTGAAAGCAGAGTGGATGGTAAATATTTTGCGTTTTTGTATGTCATTAAAGTCAAAAGGGAGTTAAAATTTAACTCCCTAAATAAAAAAATTTAATAAAAGTAGTAAAAATTTAATTAGCTTCTTACTAGTTTTTTATGATTTACAATCCTTTTTGTGTAAAATATTATATCATAAAAATTGTGCGAAACTACAGTTTTATTTAATTTATTTTTTCTTGACTTATACTATTGATTACCGTACTTTAAATAATGCTATCTAATACATTACTATAAGCTATTGTACCGACAATGCTGCATCCTACTTTTATTTGACGCATTTGTTTGAATATGTTCCAGCAATCGTTAACAAACCTGCAAAATCGATTTGATTGTTAGCTCACACAAATAGACACACACAATTTCGATGGGTTTTCTGATTGTTATTACTCTTAAATCTATTGCACGCTTGATATGTTTTTCGTTCGGATCTTTGTTTTGACAGTTTTTTTTTTCACAAAAAAGGTTTATTGATTAAAGTCACTGTAAATAATACTTATTTGGTGTAAAAACATCGTCAACGATTAATATTATCTTGCAAAGTAGTTAAAACCAAGTGCTTTATGGCAAAATAATCATGGTTATAAGAAACCAATAATTTGCGAAAGTTTTTTAAGATGACATATTCGTAAAATTACACTAGAATCAGCAGCACGGTACAAATATTTTTTTAAAGTCTAATAGTTTTCAATACTTTTCATCTCTGAAAGTATTTGGGTATTTCGTTAACCATTGTGGTGGGCTATGTTTTATATTATACTTTTATAAAATTGGACTGATTTTTATCAACCAAGTTTATTATTATTTTGCAGTTAAATTATTTTTTTACAATGCATCATTAAAACACCAAATTGCCACTTTAACCCTAAAACCCTAAAAATTTCAAAACATTTTTGTGAAATATTACTTTATTATTTTTCATGTACACTACCTAGTCTTCAAGTACTTAATATGTTGATTATATTTTACATTTGAGAAAATACTGTAGACTAACTTTTCCCTTGAGTTGAGGATTTGATACTGAATGAGTGGAGGCAGGTAAGGTGGCTTTGACTCTAACGCTAACGCTGAGAAGTCAGACTTAAGTGTGATCGTTACGTATCATATTATTAATATCTATTCAATTTTCATATTTAATTTTTCTAGGTTTTTAACATTAGTTGAAAATTCTGTTTGTATAATTGTTTATTGTATTTTTAGTAAACAACTGAATGACCAAATATGTAATAAAAATGTCATAAATGTATCAAAATAAAACACATTATTAGGATTACCGTGATATGTTCATGAAGTGCTCACCAGCTATTTTCTCCACTGATATTATGTCACTGGTCGTGTGAAGTCTGATTGCAGAATATAAATGTAGTTTAATTGCAGATCAACGCCGTTGTCAGATAACAATTCGCGTGGGTTGTGACAATGGCGGCCGTGCCCTCAGTTGTAATGTTCAATCGCATATCGATGCATCTCCCTTTATTTAACGGTCGCTGGTTTTGATAGACGTCAATTGAATGTCACGCTACACTCCTCGCTTCTACATAAATTTCAGTTTAGAGTAATCAGATAACATGATAACAAGCAGATAGCGCAGATAACACAATATGTAGCAGATAACGTGTTGAATATAGCTATTAGTGCTGACTGTATTACATATGTTTGAGCAATGGCATTAGGAACAAAATTGACCAGATAGTACTTTTTTGAGATGCTATGTAGTTGTAGGTATTTTACAAAATAATATATTATTATTAAATTAATGTGAGCTTTTGTTATTTTTGCCCAAACATAAATTTGTTATTACTTATATAATTTATTTTCACTTAGTGAACAATGTTTTCTAAGCTACCATTTATATTAAACGTTCCGACTTATATGTTTATTTAGAATTTTTAAAACTAATAATACCAATAGAATTCACGATCAAACGCTTCATCTCGGATTATACATTTTTGCAGTATAATTCCTTTTAAGTTAATATGCGATGTTAAGAGTCTGCAGTAGGTCACCTCCTCCATCCAGCGATCTCTATAACTACAACTGGATCACGCGCTCTGTGCTGGGTTTTCGGTCCGGCCGCTCTTCTCTCCCCCCACCACTTAACGGGTGAACTGTCGCTCCCTTATACATTACATCTTACGGTGTTATCGTGTTCGCGCTCACAAAAACAGCTATAACTTCGCTCATAGTTGCTTGATTTTCAACTAATTTACACCGATGCAATCTGCATGAAACTGCGAAGATTATGATATAAATTCTATCAAAATAATTGTATGATTGTATCAAAATAATTTGGTTATAAACAATATTCGACAGCCTATTATTTTTATTTCGAAAGCTGCTGTCTTCGCTAATATTTTATTGATTAAATTTACCTTATGCACTATGAAGTGGTTCAATAGTGGTTCATAGTGGTTCGAGTATGAAGCTATAAAAATTAGGTTATTCAGTTTTAAAAGGTATAGTAATTATTTTACCAATACAATACATACAAAAAGCGTGACCCTGGTGATTAAATATATTTGTTTGGTTCAAGTATTAAATGAGCGCTGAAAGGCTTGGAATAGGTAAAAAAATAAGCATGAAATAAGCTAATCAAACTATTTATTCGACACAAATTTATATTTTCATAACATTGTGTTCACTTAATGGTTCTATGTATATTCTTAAACAATACCAACTTGTGTAGTTTTTGTCGAAGGCCAGCCGAACTTGGATTTTGATTTGTTCTCAATTTTGATTGGTGGTGTAGATTGATTTTAAAGAACAAATATCCAATCATTTTGATTAACTTTACTTCGTGTGGGGTTTTTCCTGCATTAAATCTTTATGGCCTCTAAAAACAGTTTTGGCGAAGTTCTGCTGACATGCCATATTCACAACAAGGTCTACCATTCCTTCCTTAGTTATATTGTCATTTAAATGGGAGTGAAAAAACTTAACCAAGTTAAATAAGTCTTTTGCAGGGTAAAACAAACCACCCATATTTACTGAAGCCATAAAATCCATGTTTGGCTGGAGTTTTGTGGAATCTTGTTTCATTAAAACATTTAAACAGTCCTCACACTTTTTTCTCTTTTATTTTTTTCGCTATAAAGCCAGAAATGTAGTACAGCACATTTTTCTGGTAGTAAGAAGTGGTTAAACACAGTCCTATGTTTAAATCTTCATCATCCACTTCGTCATCATTGACATTTTGCATTGACAAGTTCTTTACCTCCACTAAAGTCATTGCCGACTCCTGGCCATACGGGTCAAAATTTAAACAATTTGATTTGTCACTAACCTGAATGCTGTTTCTAAACATCAACTTCCTTAGGGCATACTGGAACTGTCTGACACTAGGGTTGTCGTTATGGCCGCCCATGGATCTTATACACAAAAGAAATAGTTCCAAAGTGATCTTGTAACATTTTGTAAGTTAGGATGTATTTAAAATTTAAATACATCCTAACTTACACTGTTCTTCGTTAAGCAATCTGTCCTCAAGTTTCAGAAGAGTATTTATATTGGTCAGGAATCCAAGTAAGAAGGTTTTTCAGAGGTGTCTACACAATACAATGTTTTTAACTTTTAGTGTTTTGAGATAATTGTACGATTCTTTGAGAAATTTGTCATTGTATAGTTTGTTAGATGGTTTGATAGGTTCTTTGAAGTTCTTGCCAAAAGGGTTTCTTGTGTTTAAAAAAATCAAACAATCTGTCGATGGTTCGTAGAAATCGCGTATGAGAGGTTCGCAACCAACAAAATCTGGACGTCCATTCTTTAAAAGAAACTCCAGTGCATCTGCTAACGAAATCTAGTTTTTGTTCTCCGCACACGAGTCACACGCATAAATTAGGCCCAAAAATAATTGTTTATTAGCGTAAAAGTTTCAGATAAACTTGTAGACTAATACTGTATTTCACAAACATCAAACTAGAACAAATACCAAGTCAGACCTTTTTCTTTCATTTGTATTGTTGCAGTGGTATTTGTAATAACGTAAAACTACGCCAAAACCTCCGCAATTCCATGACGAGTACAATGGTAAAACCCGCATTAAAATTGAGTAAGTATCAACAAAGTTACGTAAGTTAATATCAATTAAAACACGTTAGCCCCGTATGAATTGTATGGCCGAAGCGGCGCGGCTCACCCGTTAGGTGGTGGGGGGAGCGCCGGACCGATACGAGCCTAGTTTTGAGCATTACAGCGCGCGATCCAGTTGTAGTTATAGAGATCGCTGCCTCCATCTTAGATTTTTAGTCCAATAAGAACAATGTTAAATTATTGTTAATTATTTCAAACACTTATCTCGATAACCTTGCATCGGATTCGCATGAAACTTGAATATGTTCACTATAATGGTATGGCGGTTAATATGACGTGAATGAAATTTTTTATAGGCCTCCTAAAATGGTTTAAAATGTTTTTAAAATGGTGTTAATATATATTAATATTTTATTCGTTGTTCGTGTGGATCATAAAAAAAATTAATTTCCTATCAGGTAAAATGAAAAATACTATAGTAACATTTAAAATTACCTAAAGTTTGATATTTTCTGAGGTAAAACAAACTCACAGTAATGTTTTGAATTAAACATTGTTCTTATGGTACAAAATACTAAAATGGCGGAGGTCCTGCTGATTCTTAATAACATTTTGTGTATCTATAAATTGTTTTCGTAGTAGTGTTTGTATGGGACAAATATTCAAGCTATATTCTTAATATGGATAAATTCATTACATTATCTTGACAAACACTGTTTTACCTTTAGAAGTTACAATATACATAAAAGTCGAACGCTGCCAGCTGCTGTGTGAAACAGTTAAACGAGATTTAAAAGTTAAATAAGAGTTTGTCATAGCGTTGGTCGAGCAATCTACAACCAGCAAACTTGCACGCTGCTTTAATTGTATTTCCAAAGTGATTCGGTTCAGTGGAATTTCATGTACTCTGCTGATTCTTAATAACATTTTGTGTCTAGTTTAAAATGCAAAAGAATCTTAAAAATGTACTTTTTAACTCTTTTACTTATTACTTGACTACTACTTTTTACCGAATAAATACTTGGTTTTATTGCAAATTGAATGTGTTTAAATTATGCTGCATCAGAATTTACAAAATTAATCAAACTTTTGGGTTTCTAAAAAATTTTTGTCTTGGCTTTTTTTCATTTCATTCACCTCTTGAGAAAGACTTTGAATTGCCAAGTATTGTTGAAGAATGTCAAGGTACCAATGTATTAAGGTTCTAAAAAAATATTTTGTTATTGTAACAACGTGGTCATATTTTAAGTTTTGCATCACTTATGTCAAATAAAGGAAATACATGTGAAATGTTGTTTCTTTTACGATTGTACAAAAAATACATATTTAGCATACAATCACTTTGAAAATGTTTTAAAACACCGAAACGATTGTGTCTACGCGGTCTACAGGACGGACATAGGAGGTAACATTTTATTGTATAGTTTTTTGACCTTTTTCTTTTCCCCCTTGTATTTAGGACAAACGTCTTAACGATTTTAACTCCCTCCTATAGCTCTGCAATCTATGGAATAACCAAAAAGTTTCTGTGAAAATTCAGCTAACAGAATACCAACACTTTATCGTTGACTGATAATAATAATAATATTTTATTGTCAAAAACACAGATACATAGTGCATAGGCATGGTCAAGTCATACAGAGTCTTTCAAGTACATGGAGACTTATCTAAAACTATATTCTAAGTTATATGGAGGATCAATTACAAGAATTACTTTCAAATTGTTGCTAAACGCTCCACCTTTTATTAGCTTTAACCCTTCTGGTAGCTTATTATTATAAATTGCACTTTTTATATAGGGACTATTTCTAGTGAAATGATATTTTGTGAACAATTCTTTACAAGAAGTTTTTGGATCGACACGAGCAATAATTCTTACAGCTCTTTTTTGGAGTGTAAATACACGTTTAATGTGCATAGAGAATATGCTACCCCATAATATCAATCCATAAGATAAATAAGGGTAAATTACCCCAAAATAAACAGTTTTCAAATGTTCAATGTCTAAATTTGATGCTAATATTTTCCTTAGATATAACCCAGAAGACATTTTATTACAAACATAATCAATGTGATTGGTCCATGATAAATTACTAGGAGTACGCTTATTCTGCGCGTATGGGGATGAACGGACAATAAAGATAAGGCATAACTAAATTTAAGAATAAAAAACAAATAAAACACAACTAAATCCCCACACACTCTAAAATTTACTTTATAAGTTCTTGTACTCATTTCATTAAACCTTGGAATTAGTTTATAAATAGCTTTATATTTCTGGGAGTCCCTACGAAGGATTCTCAAAATTTTTCATTTCTGTTACGTCCATTTGATCCCACTTTGTGGTGGTTAAAAAACTGATATAATTCATAATTCGAAAATTCACTTGCCTTACATACATGCAATACATTGTTTTAAAATACTTTTAGTTAAATGGATTTCTATCATATATAAATTTTTTATTTTTTAATATACCACTTGATGTGTTGGGTCCTAAACATTTTTGCCAACGTTACAATTAACTCGGTTTTTTATAATTATTTAAAAGATCAGTACAAACCAGATTGCTTTCTCTACGTAGTCTACTAAAAAAAGCATTTATTTTGATTATTACTGTGTCTTTACCCCCATATTGAGTGATTCACGACAAAGTGCAGAAATTTCGGGAGCTGATTCAAAACATGAAAAATAAACAAAAAAGTCATGTCAATATATGTTATAAAAATCCTCCGTTTAGTGTTAGCCGCTATCCGCCATTTTGTTTCATACATGTAATCATTTTCAATGTATCTAGTTGATCATTTTTATTCCCGTAACGGATTGATGGATTTACTTCATATTTGGCGTGAACCTTAATTACAACAATGTTAGTTTTCAGAAAAAAATATTATTTCCTTAAGTGTACGGTATTTTAAAAATGACGGCCATTTAAAAACTTTAACCTAACATTTCTCAAAAACGGAAAGTTTCATAAAAGACCAAAAAGTTGACAAATTAAATCATTTAAACAATGATACCAAGTTTGTAAAGATCTGACAATAAATGAGGGATTTATTGTGATTTCCCTGTAGCAAAATACAATTTTGCAATACAATCAATACAAATTGAATAAAATTTCTTTTCAAAAGCTCAATAACTCTGTTATTTGCTGTCAGATCTTCACAAAATTGTTATCATTGCTTAGATAATTTAATTTATAATTGGTTAGATAATTTAATTTGTCAACTTTTTTGCCTTTTTAAAATTTTTTTGGAATTTGCCGTTTTTGTGAAATTTGAGTTCAAAATTTTAAAATATCCGCCATTTTGAAAATACACATGGGAAAATAATATTTTATTCTGAAAACAAATTGATGTGATATGGGTCCACACCAAATATGAAGTAAATCCATCGATCCGTTACGGAAATAAAAATGATTACAAGTAAAAATAAAATGGCGGCTAGCGGCTAAAAGAAAGATTTTCAGACATATGTTGACATGACCTTTTTGCTTATTTTTATGTGTAGAATTAGCTCCCAAAATTTCTGCAATTCGTCTTGAATCACTCTGTAAAATGGCTAATTATTTTTTTTATACAAAAATATGATAAGGCTATTTTAAGAAAACTATAATAATCAAGAGTCATATCTGTTTGTCAATAGGCCTACTACACAAGAGAACAATTCAAGTATGTTCACAAACTGACCAAAATTATTTAGTTCAGCTTAAAGATGTCAACCTTTGCTGCTTGTGAGTGGTTTCAGGTCATTAATAAAACATTCTCAGTCACTAAATCACAATATTTTATAATTTATCTATATTTATGACCACCTGCAGTTGTTTAGTATGCACGGTTTGTGTTGTGTCAATATTATTACTTAATACGTAAACCAATTAGGGAACAGAAAAGAAGTGAACTCAAATGTGTCCTGGGCCGATTCGTGTTCAATTCTTGGGTCCTCTCACGTTGTTTGATTCGTGTGATGAAGCACTGGCGAGTAGCGATGCGAACCATGGCGAACTGAGTGGAGCACACCCAGTACACTATTGTGCTAGACCCTGCTTGCCTTGATTCAGTGATAGTCCTGATGTATCCAGGTAATATGGAATAATTCAAGATGTAAGATTGTGATATAAAGAAAATCAAGTATATATTTGTATTGTATCCAAAACGCTGGAAATCTAAAGAAATGCATGTATTGCATAGGTTATTTTGTAATTATTTATAGTCCCACAGATATGTAGTAATTATTGAAAAATTGTGCATTTGATTATGTATAGAGATTTAAAATTTGGGACACTAATTCTACAATACAAAAGCTTATATTTAGAGAAGAGGCGATCTTAGATTTTGCATATGGGGTTTCCACTGGCGTTTTCCCATTTTTTACTATAAAGTTTCTTAATTACCTACATGAATTTGATTTACAAGTCTTGCTGGAGCTAGGCCTAAAAAATAAAAAATGTAAAATTTTTAAGTGTTATGTTATCTTGAATTAATGCAGAGAGAATTCAAAAGAAAATCTGATACGATATATCAATATTCTATATGATGTGCTATAAATCAAATCGATTGTATTGTTCTATAGTATTTTAGGCTCTATACTATACGAACAAAAATTGATCAATGTATTGCTTCAGATCACATTTCGATATTTCGGATCATACAAGATTTTTTAATTATTTTCTCCGCAACAACTCAAGACAATTTAATGGTAATTGATAGTTAAATTGTTTATTTTTTGTGTTCTTGCAAAATACTTAACTCACAATACAGTAATGTAATTTTAAAATTAAATGGTGAAAAATTAGAAAACACTATTGATGGAAAATCTAAGCTGGCCTTCTATCTAAATTAAAGCCTTTGTTCATGAGGTATGTCTATTCAAAATTTGAGATCTCTATCATGAAACGCACAATCGGTCAATGTAACTGCCAGACTATTAATCTTTAAAACGCATGGAACACCTATATTATAAAAAAAAAACTGCTTAAAATTATGTTTGAAATTAATTTTTTTATAAAAAAACTTATTTTATTTTGGAGCACTGATTTCATGGAAACATCATAAAAGCAAAATACCCCCGTTGCAGCATACCTGCGTACTCAGCGAATTTTCAACAGCATTCAATTTTTTTTAACTTCCCCCATAAACACCATGGGAACGAGGATGTAGGTTTGCTGCTTTAGGGTCATTGCAAGTAGATATAGGAAAATTCCCAGTGCATGTAACCATAGAAAAACTATCGGTTAGTTTTTCTATGATGCAACTAAATTGCATCAAATTCTGATATTTTTAATTTTCCCATATATCCCATTGGGGTCTTGGGGTTGAGTAGGTAGGTTTTCCGCCATATAGGTACTGTAAGTAAATATAAGTTAAACCCTACCTAGTGAATGGACATATCAAATTTGATCAAGTTATGTCAACAAATAAGTGAGATACAGGATTGTGTTAATTCTCCATAAGAATAACATTGAAAACCTATTTTTGGATTTTCTCCGTAACCTGTTAAGCCATGTTGAAAATTCAAAATAATAAATTGTTTGTTTTTTAGGCTCTTTTAAATAGTTTTGGTGAAAATTCTTAAATTTTTAAAACTTATGTCCAAAAATACCAAAAACCCATTTTTGAGCCTTTTGAAACCTCATAAAACCCTATTCCCCTAACCGGATAATGCTGGTTCGCAATTAAAATTATTCGCTGGTTAAAATTATTTTTCAATAAAATTTAGTAGGCCTACATACCTTTATTAGATGTGAGTAACTAATATTTGCTCAAAACCCCCCATGGAAAGACACATACATATTAAATCCCATGTCCTTTTAATAGAAAACGAGTCGTTGCCAGTCGATACTCGACGAATACATCTCCAGTCTAAAGCTAGGCAGATGGTATGAAACTTGTATAAACTGAAAATAACATACAATCACATAATTAAATAAACTAATTGTCACTCCTTGAAATTCTGAATAAAAACTGCATGTTTATAAACACCATCCCATTTCGTAAGTCATCGTTGTATTTGAATTTGAAAGTTAACTGAAAAGTAAACAGAAAAACTAAATTAATTCAATTGACAGAAGGTAGACAGGTTTGTTTTTATGAAGACAGCTGTTTGTTTCATGAAATGAACCATATGTTATAGGTAAACTTACTAAATTTTGTCTTATATTTAAAATACATGGAAATTTTAAAGTCCAATGGGGCAAAGCACATTTAACTGAGGGTGACAAAAATTAGTCAATGACGTCTACAGAGAATTCCATTTAATTTGACACCTCAATCATCAAAATCGGTTTAAAAATAAGGGAGTTTTGCTGCTCACAAGAAATTCCTTACGGAATTAGTAAGATAGATAACTGTATAGTGGCAACACCTAGTGGGAGAAACAATAGCGAGAAGTGTTTGAACATAATCAGCTGATAAATTGACTTTAAGCATTTGTTTAATCAACACCTGCTAATGCCACCTAGTAGCAGGTGTTGATTCGTCATATTAATGTTTAAGCTACATTTGAGGATTTAGCGTACAACCCCCATTGTACACTTGGAAAATGTCTTCATGTTGTTTATACGATTGTAAGGAATTTTACATTCTTTAGGAAAACTTCCAAATGTCAGGAAGTTTTTATGATCAATATTTGTGTATTTTAGCTTTCGCAATGCATATTTATTGTTCTTAAAACTATATCTATTTGTATAATATATGTAATTATATTTAATTAACTTATGTATAATAAATGGCAATAATATTTGGAATAAAATGGAATATTTTATATTTGATTGTATGGATTAATAGTTGTATTTTTACTTAACTTACTTCATCACTCACTCATAAACCAAATATTTCGTTGATTAAACATAACAACCATTGGAAATTGACTAAGTATGCAGGTCTGCTGCGACGGTTGTATTGTTGATTGTAAAGTTTTGATAACATTTTCCAGTTTTGAAAAATTTGAGTAAAAAATATTTTAAAATCGCCGCCATGTTTAAAGTAAACATTGGTAAAATTAAAGTTTAACTAAAGGAAATTTAAAACTTCTGTTTCATGCCAAATATGAATCTAATACAACCATCCGTAGCTCAAATTATGAGTGTAAAAAACAATTTGTATTAGCGGCTTAAAGCATTTTAGGACAAATATTCACATTAACTTTTTGGAAAATTTTGGATTGCTGAATAACCTGGTAAAGTTTGGGACAGTTGAAGCTGGACACCCAGTATAAGTTTTAACAACCTTCAATACAATTTACATAGGTTTTCCTTGTACAGTAAAAATTTCCATTTATGACTCATTGATATACTGTGAAGGCTTATACCACCATTCACATATAGACTGTTAGGCCGCTTTCACATTGGGTCGCTTGGACCGAGTGGCAGCCACTAACCCGTAAAAGTCGCAGCCACGCTTGTCATTTCACATATACGGTGGCTGCGACTGAGTTCTCAAGTTGCGAAAGTGACAGACACAGGGAAGGAGGCAGGCAGATGACGAAAACAAGCTGTGCGTGCATCCCGAAAGTGTGGTGGCAGGTTGAGTGGTAGTCACCGAGTGTGAAAGGCTCCGTATGTTTCAATGCCCCGCCAGCGACTTGAGTCGCTAAAGAGCAGGGTTGCTGCCACCGCCCAGCGACGCAGTTTTCTGGCGACCGAGTCGCTACCACCAAGGTGGGTTGCTGCGACGCACTAATGTGAAAGGCTCCATAAGGCTCAATGCATTTTCAACAGGTCAAGTGGCCGACGGGTCATTAATTGACCAGAGGTCATTAATTTTAAATACAAACCCCCACTTTTTATGATATTTTGGATTCTAGACATAATTTTAAGACTTCTTTGTGAGGTCCCTGTCTCAAATTAGTGATTTAGTGATTTAGATTTAATGTATACCCATAATCCTAATGGTTTGGGAGATAATGGCAGTGGAATTTTTGTTTTTCCCCATAAGAATAACATAAAGCAAATTTTCATATTCATTAACACTGAAACTTTTACCTTTAACATAACTGTATAAACATAAAGATATTTTATAGGCTCATTTTAAATAATATTTCATCATAAAATACCGATTATCACATAATTAATTTTAATTTTCTATACCTTTAAAGTAATCTCCGCCATACTGAAAAATTTATGGAAAAATAGAAGTATTTATGACAAAACTAATAATTTATGATGCTAAAGTGTTTAGAAGAAGAAACTAAGGCATTCTTACGCTAGGCCTTTTTAGTTTAACGGGAAATTTACAGAGATAATGGATAAAAAATTTAGCCCCATGTTATTATTATGGAAAAAAAATAAAAATTCTACCTCCATTATCTCCCAAGAACAATTAGGATTAGGAGTTGTAAAGTTGTCTTAGAATTATGTGTAGAATAAAAAATACCATAAAAAGTGTGGGTTCGTATTTAAAATTTATGTCTTTCGGTCTGGGTAGGTTACTTCTAGTACACTCTGTACATTGAAATTATCATCAATGGATAGAGCGCAACCGGTTTACCAATAATGGCATAGTTTGTTTTTGTCCATAATTAATTGGGTTAATTTTAAAATGGGTGTACGTTGGGTGGTCTAGGACACCCGGTATAGTTCCTCTTCATATAGGTATAGCGTTGGGAGGGGGTTGTGCCTCAACTTTTAGAAAAGTTTTAGCAAAAGGGGTAAAACTTGAATACTGATAGTACTTCATGCCCTTCAATCCTTAAAAAATGTACGTCACACTACACCTATAGATACATTTTTATACATGATATTTAACTGGCAAATGCGTAGCAAGGTGGAAGGAGGGAGTTTTGATAGGGCTTCAGCTTTCCTCAAAATCCTTAAAAATGACCTTCTCATATAGGAATTTTACACCCTTATGACCCTTCTGCCTATTTCTGCATCCTCCAAAATCAAACTATAGCTACACCCTTGTAAACTGGCTTTAAAGATGATCACCATAAAATAAAAGTAGAGGTGGAAATTAAAATCATTATTAAAACATTTACAATTTCCTGACAACGTAGGCCTACTTATAATTAGATTTTCTCCATTAAATATAGGTTCATGCATTTATACCTGATGTTTTAGTTATAAACAGTTCAATTTATAAGCATATTTTGATGCTATGACACAAGTAGAAACATTTTTATTAATGGGTCAGAAATATATATATATATATATATATATATATATATATATATATATATATATATATATATATATATATCGTATGGCTCATTCAGCCAGCCACCATGGTTTAAGAATAATAAAATAAATTCTGCGGCGCAGAGCACCTAAGTCAGTATAAGTAAAAATCTAAACACTAAAATAAAAAAAAATAAAAAATAGATCTCTCTTTATAGAGCTAAATCCAGGGCGCTAAGCCATTGCAGCCCAGCTTCACTTGAGCTATGCAGACCGGCCAATCCTTCGGGGAAGGCACTCAGTGGGCACTCTTCGACTATGTGTTCCATAGTTTGATACTCTGCTCCGCAGTCACGTGACTGGTCTTGTGTCATTCCCCATTTGTGCTTCCAATAATTACATCTACCCACTCCAGTGCGGAAACGATTGAGTATAGTCCACTGCTTCCGAGGAAGATTCATACCACCTACCGCTACGGTCGGGTCATCTATCAAGAAATGGTTCCGACCTTGAAAAGCGTCCCAGGAGGAAGTCCAGTTTGTATGGATGGTGAAGTTCGAGTCCATCAACTGGGAGGCTGTTCGTAGAGGTGGTTTTCGGGACCTCAATCGGCCCGCATTCTGGGGTAGGTAATCATGGATGGGCAGCTGTGGAGCAGATAAAATCTTTGTGTATTCCCTAATAAGTGCATCCCTTCGTCTTATTTCAGGAGGAGCGATATTACACAGCACCGGGAGCCAGGGTACAGGAGTTGCCATGAGTGTACCACTAATGGCTCTCATGGTCCTGTTTAGTTGGACGTCGATCTCTCTAACGTGCACACTATTTAACCACACGGGAGCACAGTACTCAGCAGTTGAATATACCAATGATAGAGCAGTTGTTCGCAGAACTTGTGCGTTAGCTCCCCATGTGGAGCCAGCAAGGTGATGGACAATGTTAGTCCTGGATCTCACCTTAGCTGCCGTTTTTTGTAAGTGGCTTTTAAACGTGAGAGACCGATCTAAAGTGACTCCCAGATACTGTGGGTGGTCATTATGTTTCAACTCAACATCGTTGAATACGATTTTCAGCTTTTGGTTGGCCAGTCTATTATTCAAGTGGAAGCAAGCAACCTCAGTTTTTGTTGGGTTTGGATTTAGCTTCCAGGCTTCAAAATATTCACCGAGGGTCGTGAGGTCATTTGTTAGTGTTTCCTCAGCTTGTCGAAAATGCTGGTGTTGATATGCCAATGCAACATCATCTGCATATATAAACTTTAAGGACCGAGTTACAGGAATGTCGGCAGTATACACATTAAAGAGCAGTGGGGCGAGCACTGACCCTTGTGGCAGGCCATCCTTTAGTTGCCTAAACGTACTTTCTCTGCGTCCCAGATATACTTTTATCATCCTATTGGAGAGCATTGAGTTGAGGAGACGCAACAAGAAAGGGCAAGGAATAAGGTCGTAAAATTTAACTAGGAGGCCTTTTCTCCAGACAGTGTCATATGCTGCAGTCAGATCTAAAAAAGCCACAGAGGTTTTCAGTCTTCGCTCAAACCCATTCTCAATGAAAGAAGTCAGAGCTAAAACCTGGTCACAACAGTTGCGACCAGGCCTAAATCCAGCTTGTTTGACAGGGATGCTGGCATTGAGAATAGGGAGGATTCTGTTATAAATCAACCTCTCTAGCAGCTTATAACAAACACTTAAAAGAGCTATAGGCCGATAACTTTCAGGCAGTTTTGGATCCTTTCCGGGCTTCAGGATAGCTATGATCTTGGATTTTCTTAATATCCCAGGCATGTCGCCGGTTTTCAGAGTGGTGTTAAAAACTTCCAGAAGCCACTGTCTAGCCTTGTTACCCGAGTGTTTTATAAACTCCGGGAAAATGTCATCCAAACCTGCTGCTTTGCCAATTGGCATCGCATCAATCGCCACTTCCAGCTCGTCGTAAGTGAAGGGTCTAGAGACTTCCAAGGGTGCTTGCCGACTCTCCTTTATCTCATTAAGCTTGAAATTAATTTTTCTGTCTGCAGGCGTACGCACAGGTTTTGAAAGTACGGAGAGGCGTTTTGCAATTTCACGAGGGCTAGGCTGTGAGGTATCGTGTTTTTCACTTGATTTACCAGTGGAGAGTTTCCTGAGCAGAGACCAAGCTTTCCGACTACTTTTGGTGAAGTTCAGGTTCTCAACAGTTTTCACCCACTTCTCTCTCCTGGAGTTGTCGAGAGAGTTAAGGAGTTGGTCAGCTACATCTCTGTCAGCAGTGTCTGTAAACTCACTGTAAAGATCTTCGCACTCTCTGCTCCATCCTGGTATGTATTCTTTTCTAAAACCTCTTGGGATTGTCGCCTTAGCGGAAGACAGGACAAGGCGAGTGAACCGATCATAGTTTTTTATTTTAGAGGGGATGAACCTGATGCCGCTTTCAAGCCTTGATGAGAAGGCCTCCCACTCAGCTTTATTAAAGTTCCACCTAGGCCGAGGAAAAGATCTTACGAGAGGAATTTGCATTCCTACTGATATTATTACAGGCCTATGCTGAGAGTGGGGGAATGCACCAAGGACCATCCTGGAAGTAGGCACGGGTGTTGCTGATGGTTCACGGGAGCAAAAGCACAAGTCTGGAGAGTACCCACGACGCCATCGGGCTGAATGGAAGGTGTGTGGGTCCTTGGCATTATATACCAGGAAAAGGTTGTTATTTTCAGCCCAGCTTGAAAGACGAGTGCCGTTGTCATCATCGGACGAGTATCCCCACTGGGTATGATGACTGTTGAAGTCACCTACATATACCACAGGATGTTCAAAAGTTGGGAGAACTGTGTCTGACCACTGGGTGTTTGGTGGTTTGTATACTTTTACAATAGTAGTCGCAGACACCTTAACAGCAACAACAAATGTGTTGTTATCACAACTTTTGTGGGAGACTGATACGTCGTCTATGTCCTGTCTAACGTACGTCACCACTCCGTAGACCCTGTGGCCTATTTCTTCCACACGCTTATATCCTGGGATGTTGCCCCTCGCACTGTTTTCTAAGTTTTCTGCATGTGTTTCTTGCAGTTGGAGGACATCGACCTCATTTTCCAGCAGCACCTTTCTGAGGCAGTCACTTTTAGATTTGCTCAGACCCTCTACGTTAAAATGACAAACATTTAAAACACAGCCTAAATTTCTAAATTGGCCCTGGAAAGGGCCGTTTGGATTTTGTCTGGCAGCTGGCATAGCTGAGAGATCACTGTGTGAGTACCCACGACGCCATCGGGCTGAATGGAAGGTGTGTGGGTCCTTGGCATTATATACCAGGAAAAGGTTGTTATTTTCAGCCCAGCTTGAAAGACGAGTGCCGTTGTCATCATCGGACGAGTATCCCCACTGGGTATGATGACTGTTGAAGTCACCTACATATACCACAGGATGTTCAAAAGTTGGGAGAACTGTGTCTGACCACTGGGTGTTTGGTGGTTTGTATACATTTACAATAGTAGTCGCAGACACCTTAACAGCAACAACAAATGTGTTGTTATCACAACTTTTGTGGGAGACTGATACGTCGTCTATGTCCTGTCTAACGTACGTCACCACTCCGTAGACCCTGTGGCCTATTTCTTCCACACGCTTATATCCTGGGATGTTGCCCCTCGCACTGTTTTCTAAGTTTTCTGCATGTGTTTCTTGCAGTGCGAGGACATCGACCTCATTTTCCAGCAGCACCTTTCTGAGGCAGTCACTTTTAGATTTGCTCAGACCCTCTACGTTAAAATGACAAACATTTAAAACACAGCCTAAATTTCTATATTGGCCCTGGAAAGGGCCGTTTGGATTTTGTCTGGCAGCTGGCATAGCTGAGAGATCACTGTGTGTGACAGTTCAGCTGCCAAAGTTGTTGTTCGTTTAGCACCACCCGGGGAGTACGTGCAACTTTAATGGAATGCTGCGGACGCGAACAACATCACCCCCCATGGGTCAGAAATGAACTTTCGGCGAGAAAGTTGTAGTGAGGTGAATTTCTTCAGTTATCGGTGTATGTGGAAGAGACCTTAAAATGAAATTGTTTTTGTGACATTGGAGGCCTATCAAAGCAGAGGCCGGTTAAGAGGAAGCCTAATGTAGGCCTATTTATATTTTCTGATCCAGTTCAAAGAATATTCTTCCCATATAATTAAGTTATTGAGGAAAATTTTCTTTGAACTGGATCTGATAATATAATATAAATACATCAGGATTTCTTTTAACTGGCTTTAATAGGCATTCTATGTCAGTAAAAGAAATGTTTGTAACCAAGTAGACCTAAATCCATTATTATAATAGAAGGCCTCTAGTCCAGGGTCAAATGGTTGGTTGCCAAGTAATCCAGCTGCAGCACTCCGGGAATTAAACAATGAATTAACCATGGACATTTCCCATAGCCGACATGTGTCAAATGGTTTTCATGTTCTCTATCACTAAAATATCCCAATTCAATTGCCAATTTCAGGACGACGCAGTACTAAATCATTGATAGCAGCGGTTTATCTGTTGTCTCAACTCAATTCCAGACCTTTGACAAAGACTATTGCAATACGGTGTATGAACCTAAATAGTTCGACACTTTGTGGACTTAGAAAGTGGGGAACTATTGAAAATTCGAAACTATAGGGAGGTTTGTGGGAAATGTTAATATAGGGAGCATAAAAATCTGTTGAATTTAAGAAACACTAAATAAATATTAAAAAACATGGCTTAGTTGAACTATAATCGGACTATAGCCAAAGTTAAAATCATTCACCATTTTGTTTACATTTTTACCTTTGACAGTCCCCAACATTGACATTAAATCAGTTGTAATGACATGCTAAGTTGTCATTTATACCTTTTCAAGTTGACTTGTCGAACTATAAGGAGTGTCGAACTACCAAGAGTCGAACTATCAAGGTTCCTCCAACTCTCAAGATAAATATTTGTGATATCTTTTTAAGCAATTTTTATCATACGTTTTCTGATTTTTAGCAATAGCTCCAAAACAGTAGGTATATTTAGTTAACCCATAAACAATTAGTCTTAAGTTTTGGTCCTATTGCTCTTTGCCCTATGTTTTTTTAAACATCAAAACAAAGTTTCATGTTTTTTTTATATTGAGTTTTTATTTTTAAGTTGAGGTCCAGTGACTGAGTGGTTGGTACCGTATACATTTTGTTTAGACTTTTATGTAGGCTAGAAGAAAAAAATAACTATTACAGTTCTACTTCTACCGATCCAATCGAAATTAGGGCTGAACCTTAATTGGTTTGGCTAATTTTAAAAATAGACGGAACTTTCAAATAATGACAGAGAATAGCTTACTCCTGCAGTTTACTCAAACAGGGTGTACAATCAGGGTGTACAAACTCAATGATAATCGGTTGAAAGCTATTGCATTAAATAGTAGAAAGTACTACTAGAACATGGTTGGCCTAAATAAGTTTGAAAAAAAGGAACAAACCACAGAAAAGCGACCGCAACAGTGATGGAATAAGGCCAATAATCATAAATATTCTGGAAAATCAACGATCAGGATTCCCTCACTTTTAAGAACCTCAGGAACAGTCGGTTTTTATTTTATTATTATTATTTTTGTTTTGTTACAAAAGGTTTTAAATATGGTATATTTACAAAATAGTAGGACTTTCCTGTCCACACAATAAGCATTGGATAAAATATTATCGGACGGAACTAAACAAAATATGTGCATAGCTCCCTCTAACCTGACCGATCCTAAATGCTTTTCAGGCCTACAAAATGCGTGACAAACGTTAAAGGCAGTTTGTAACCAACTAAATAAGGAATATTTTTTCTAAATGTAGTGTTGTTTACAACTTATTATTGCATAGGCCATAGAAAACTGTAATTTGACATATTTAAACGTACTTCAGTTAACCAGCAAATTCGTTATCCAGTCGGGGTCTGGTCCTGTAGTGGCCGTTTAAGTTAGGGTCCAGTGTACCGTAAATCAAGTTCCTATATAGTATAGTTTGGTTATTTGGAGGGCTCGACAATACTGGTAACCCTCAATTTTAATATCTTGTAAAAAATAAAACGGTTGGGCCAAACTTGAGTTTTTAAGTACAACCATGATGTATTAGTGGTGGGCTACACTTCCGTATACGCCCAGTGAAAATATCAATGAATCCGATATTTTATGGAAATAAAAAATGAAATTGTAAAAGAGTATCATTGTAAGTATCAAATGAAAAATATTGATTTCACAAGAATATTTATATTCAGTATTACCGACTTTTTTTTAAATGTGACTTCATAAACAAAACCATTTAACCTGATCCAAAATAAAATAATTGAAACAGACCCAATACAAATCATGATAACAGCATATATAGATGAAAACTTAACTGAAAACGTTTCCTAAATAACAAATACAATCACTGTGGGCTTAGCGGTAACTAATTTTTCCTATTATTTATATTTTTTATTTTCAAATTTATACATTCAACAACAAGTATAATGTAACATGACTTAAATTTAAAAAATTAAAAAGCTACTAATCATACAGTATAAACTAAAAAAATTAACAAAATAAAATATAGACCACCTGACTAAGCGTCAGATATGGCTCAATGTTGGAAGGTTAATGATACCAGGTAGGCCTAAACAGTAAAAATTTCCATTTATGAACTTATAATAAGAAATTTTACATCCTTGTAATTTCAGCATCCTCCGGAATCAAATTGTAGTTAAGCACCGTTTGTAGTGTGGGTCTACGTGTATGGTAGTTTTTCTGCCTTTCCACACAAATGGCAGCATTCCTTTAAGAGTAGTTTTATTGTCGCGAAGTATGATAAAAGTACTTTTACAGTTACGGTACGGTGTAGAGTTTATATTTTTGTTAATGTTCCTGCCCTATTGGCTAAGGAAAAAATTACCATACCATACCTATAGCCTTTGATAGCCTACTTAATTTTGTTTGTTGCCTATTCTCACATTTACTTTCCTTTAAGCCTACATAGTTCTTCTTAGTGGAGTTTATCTTTACAATAGGTTAGATTAGTGTAAATTTTGTTGAGGTCAATCCATTTGATAGAATTTTGGCTACTATAAGGGCGAAACTTCGTTATCCTACTCCACAGTTATTATTGATGTTAAAATTTCGGGTTTTCAATAATATTGCTATTTTATCGATGATACAATATTGCACGATACGAATGTGACTTTATCACCTGATTTAGTTTTGTTCTAAGATAATCAAAAATACCTTTTGACAATAAAACAAATATATTGCAAACAAGTACAAATTTGAACTAATGTAGCCTTGAACATTATCAATGAACAATAAAAAATACACTTACTTAAGTTATTTACCCAAAATGTTTATTTTGTAGCCTAATTGTATCTTAATTATGAGAAGATGCACACTTCATTAGATCTAAAATTGTGTCACACAAAGGATGCCAAATATGAATTAGAGAGGTAGTTTTCTCTTTTGTACTAAGGGAATATGCATTTTAAAATTTTTCAAAAACCATTGATTTTGATAAACATTGCTGTCTATAAAAGTGACGGAGGTTTACGGTTAGATTATTATTACGGTTAGGTTTGATTATTATTACAATACTTTCAAATACTTCTTACCTACCTCAATATCGTTGTTGATTCGATTGTTTTCATCACACAATTTTAATCGCAAACTCAAAATGTTAACAACTGTAATAACGGTGGAGTAGCTTAACGAAGTTTCAGTTTTAAGTTGATTCAATATTTATACTGATTTGATGCAATGAATATATTTTCATTTGATAGTTCCACCGGGCGTATACAGAAGTGCAGCTTAAAGGTGTGATAACACCAGAGGTTGATAACCTAAGTTGTCGACCTAAGTCATATAGCCTAGCCCTAGATATGCTACATAAGTCAACAACTCTTTTTAGTTCTTTGGCAAAAGTTAACATCTTTTGATTGTCTACCTACCTCTGGGCTAAACACATATTTCTTGAGACAAACTTTTGGTCTAGGCTTAAGGTAGCATAGGCCTATCTGTTATAGCCAGTCCTGTTGTAATAATTCTGTAATTGATGATGATGAAATGGGCCCTTGACCAAGTATAATCAGACACTTCTAGGCCTAAGCCAACCAATAAATTATGTGATTATGCCTTATACAACAAATATAGCCTACCTAAAAGCCTACTCACTCTAATTAAGTTATATCACATGACTTTTTGAAAAGCAGGAGGGGCCTAGGCCTATTGATATTTTGAAGAGTTACTCTATAGTGCTAATCACAACTTCGTGTGGGGAAATAGATTGAATTTATTTGAAAACTGGAGAGTAATTTGACTGATGCTTTGGCATATTCATAGAATAATCTGAGGTAATTCTAGACCTAAAATGAGTACAAAATTTGCATGGAACTCTGCACTCCTGCACGGAACTGTCTACTCACGGAACTGTGAAAATTGAGACCTAAACAATTTACGTACAGTACAAAGGGAATTTACAACTTATTAAAACGTTAAAAACTTATACGAACTGCCGAATTGACGATGATACATAACTAACCTACACACCCACACCGAACTTGACTCCTTGTTTTGACTGTTGTGTACTTGTGTAGCCTAGCCGCTGCCACCTCCATCTCCATATTAGTCCAGTCATATTAGCGAAATTACCTAAAAAAACTCTTATAAGTGTGAAACTTGGTATGTATATTAATATGGACATCCGGAATAAAATATCAAAAGTCCTCGAAAAATAAACTTGTGCTATGGCCGCCATCTTGGAAAATGGCGCCCAAAAACCAAATTTTCTCCAATTACTCAAAAACTATTCCTTCTATGAAAAAACATTAAATGTAAAAAATGTTCGCCAAAAAAAGAGCTACAACTTTTGTCCTTAGCAATATTTCGATATAATTAACCGTTTAGCCATAAAATTCAATATTTAGAAAATAAATTTGAAAATTCACTAAAAAACCTGATTTGCTATTAAAAATGTTTCAAAAACATTATTTTAAATTTTATTTTACTATTTTAATTTAATAATTGGAATGTTCTAAACATTTTCTTACCAGTAACATAACTTTTACCTTTCCATTTACATTTTTTTGATATTTTTAAATGTAGTTGTTGGACCACCATAATTAGTCCAGGCTCTGAACAGGTTGAGCATGCACAAAAGTCTAACGAAATTTGACTTTTGATTATTGTTGGGAACATTTAGTAGATGTAAAAAATCGATGTTGCCACATTTCCAGAGTGGGCACAACACGGGGGACGCCCCCTAGAGGAAGTCGTAGAGGGAACTGTATTGGCCTATGTCATGTTATATATCATTTTAAAGGTCTTTGAATGTAGATTAAAATGCCACAAACCCGATCTCTAAAGGTTGAATATAACGTGAGTTATTCCGTTTTGAAATTTTGGCAAAATGGTTTTTATGGAAAGTTTGACTGAATGCCATTTCTGACTCGAGCGATCATTTAAGGTCGGCTTTGCGGCATTGCTTTCTGTTAAACATGATCCTAAAGCTCAATTTAAATATTTCATAAAAGATCTCATGGGCTGTCTCAAATCGGACTGAAAATCATAATGTAATCATAATATTTCGGACAGCAATTGAAGGCGGCAAATGAGACTTAAAATAAAACATTTAACTTAATTTTCAGGATCTTTATAAAGAGTAGATAGATAGAATTTAAATAGATTTGAAAACAATGTCCCCGACTCGACCTCAAATGAACGTCTGAGCCAGAAATGGCAGGTAGTCAAATTTTGCATGAAAAGGATTTTACCGATATTTCAAAACGCAATAACTCGTGTTATATTCGACCTTTAGAGATTGGGTTTGTGGCATTTGAATCTACATTCAAAGACATTTAAAATGATATGTAACATGACATAGGCCAATACAGGTTCCCTCTACGACTTCCTCTAGGAGGCGTCCCCCGTGTTGTGCCCACTTTGGAAATGTGGCAACATCGATTTTTTACATCTACTAAATGTTCCCAACAATAATCAAAAGTCAAATTTTGTTAGACTTTTGTGCATGCTCAACCTGTTCAGAGCCTGGACTAAATAATCTCCTACTGTGTTTGGTATCCATGGTTGGTTTTATTGATTTTTTCGTATTGATATTTATGTTGGTACTATAGTAGAACTTCGGTCTGATGATGAATGAAATTGGAGCAATTATTTAACAGTATACAATAATAACTATTTGAATTGAAAAATAATTAATTTTACTAAAGGGGTTTGTTTTTTCCTACATAAAATATTAACCTATATCCACTTATTTATTTTTCATGTCTTAATCCTTAGGTAAAATTCAATATCCATTTACTAAGATAACTGCCTACTAAGATAGGTGTTTTTGCGAGGGCTTTTGTTATGTTATTTCAGTAAATAAAACATACATAGGTACCAAATCCCATCCTTGTATCATAATGAACTCAGTATGGGAATATTATGGTAGTTTATCCACGAAAGCATCAGCATTGAAAAATAAAAAATTCACAAAAGTATATAAATGGAAAGGTAAAAGTTATGTTACTGGTATGAAAATGTTCAGAACATTCCAATTATTAAATTAAAATAGTAAAATAAATTTTAAAATAATGTATTTTAAACATTTTTTATAGCAAATCAGGTTTTTTAATGAATTTTCAAATTTATTTTCTAAATATTGAATTTTATGGCTAAACGGTTAATTATATCGAAATATTGCTAAGGACAAAAGTTGTAGCTCTTTTTTTGGCGAACATTTTTTAAATTTAATGTTTTTTTATAGAAGGAATAGTTTTTGAGTAATTGGAAAAAAACTAGTTTTTAGGCGCCATTTTCCAAGATGGCGGCCATAGCACAAGTTTATTTTTCGAGGACTTTTGGTATTTTATTCCGGATGTAAATATCAATGTATACACCAAGTTTCACACTTATAAGAGTTTTTTTAGGTAATGGAGAAATTTTGATTTAAAATGACTACACTATATTAATCGGAAGGACATCTGACACACAGTTTTTTTTTTTTTTTGTTTTTTTTACTAGTTTTTTTATGTCTGAGTTTAAATTGTTAACCGCTTTTTTTAGTAAAATTTTCTTTTTATTATTATTTGTTAACATCAAATTTATCTTTCCAGTATTCATAACCTATTTTAAAATATTTTTTAAATAACAAATTGTATTATACACTTTCTTTATGTCTGACAACAAAACAACAATGCCACCGTTTAACGTACCCTAAACACCGCTTATTACGGCCTCCAATGCATTTCTTATGGGAAATTAAATTACGTCTAATTAGTTTATTACTTAACAGAATAACTTCACAAACGAACTCGACCTGTAAAATTACGCCTAAAATCGACTGTGAAAGTTTGAAGTCGATCTGAGGCTTTTTGCGAACGTAATCGCGTTACAAAAAATAGGAGTTTGTCACTACAGTGAGGTTGTTAACAGTCATGTATGAGGATTCACTCCTCTTCGATCCGTTCATCCAACAAAGAGATAAGGATCTAAAATAGATTCCTATGGGACACCTTGAACAACTGATCTTAAGGCAGACTGTTTTTTAAGTAAAAGGTTTTGATTCTTATGTACAACTTGGCTGCTTTGAGTGCGATTTTGTAAAAATGTTTTCAACAAACATAGAAGTTTACCCTTAACACCGTATTGAGCCAATTGTGACAGAAGAAGACCGTGGTTCACACTATCAAAAGCTCTAGAGAGGTCCAAGTGCACCCCGGAAACCCGAGAGCCATCATTGATCATCGATACATTTTAAGTTTTAGTTGATCATCTACACTCGATATGATGATTTGACTTCTCGTTTTAATATCAAACCAAAACAAATTTTCATGTAAATAAAGTGGGCGTTTCTCAGACCATAATTCATCTTCCATGGCACCATATGAAAAATGATTGAATTAGTCCTATTACAATTTGTCCTAGACAAATTTGCCCTATTACGATCAATATGTTTGTACTATTTGCAAACACGCTCAGTTACCAAACCAGTAAATTTTATTGGATAGTTTTTTTTACAATTTAATAAGTTATAATGATAGTAAAAATCAGTAGTCATTTTGTAATAGTTTGTAAGATTGTTAACGCTTCCTAGTAGAACTTTTAGTCGTTCAAAGCCACAAAACGTCTTTTTATAGTATTGCCACTCTAGGTATATTTTTGTCAATAGGTTATTAATAGTTCTTCACTCAATGTCATCATCTGTCTTAAAAATCAAATCATCTTGTTTTAAAATCAAATCATAACACATGTCTTAATGTACACAAAGCACACGTTTCTAGAATATACCAAGCTATTCTTAATAAGGAGGATGTTTTGTTATTTCTCATTTCCTGGTAACTTAATAGACTTGCCAATAATTTTATCTCGTGATTTTGACCGTAACATTTCATTAGGTCCCGTACCATCTTCTTGCAATTTGTTTAACACTCACAATTTTGCTAAAGAAATTCGTTTTTTAGAATTATATTTATAAACTATGGCGTCACTTGGTTTATTACTGGATTTTTTTAAGCACATAAAAGGTTACTAGGCCTACTGCATTTGTTATTGAAATTCCCAATACTTTAGATTTGAGATCAAATTGATCCCTCACAACTACACGGAACTTCGTGTCATCACGCTGTACGGCGACGGCCATTGTTATTACATTAATCCCGGAGATGCAAGTTTGGCGGCGTCGCAACACAAGGCGAATTCCCGCCAGAAACCCTCCGTCAGTTGCGGTGTTTACAGATGGCGCTGTAAATTTGGCGGCAAGGAATGTTTATGTAGAGCAACTTAACTTGAGCAAGTCGGAACCGGGAAGTGGAACTTCTCTCGTATACTTAATTGTATCCTCCCTTAAATGTATTATTACTGTATTGTATGCTTTTTGTCGTACTTTTAAAATAATTAAGATAAAGTTTTGCACGTTTAGCCTAAATTGATACGAAACACAATGTTGTTTATAAACATTGTTACCGTAACTATTATTGCCAGAGAAATATGTTACAAATGGTTAACTATAGTGTTGGTTTAATAACACAATAATATAAACTCACCCTCGTCAGCATTCGCTGACAAAGATGACTTATAACACTGTTGGATTCGGTTGTCAAATCAATGGTGAAATTTTTCTATGGAGGTATAAAAACAATATTTTCATTTTACCTTTGATGATCAAAATAGGCTTGGACCTATCTTTGAATTGTCTATTAATGAATTGATGACATATTAGTTTTAGGTTTAAAAAATATAACTTTTGATCAATTTTCATTAAAATGGAACTCCAGAGTGTATTGAAACGTTAGTTTTGTGTGGTCAAAAACTCCTTATGCCATCTATATATTTTAAGACAAAACAATTTCTTAAATCTAACATTGTTTTAGGTCTTTAAATCCAATATAGCTTCCATTGAAAACTCTTAAGAAATCCTCTGGAATTTGAATTTCCTTGTTTTACAGCAATTACTGGTTGTTTAGTCAAAACAAATCGACAGTAGTTCCAATAATCTTTTTGTGCTCTATTTCCGCCAAGTTTACGCCAATTGGCACTCTTTTCCTAATAGTTCGTCTTATAGAGTCCAGTCGAGCTTCTGAGAATGCTGATCGTCTTCGAAAACAGTTTTACATTAGTCTATTTTCTTTATTTTTAATAATAAAATCAATTAATAATATATTCATTTTTAGTATGCCTACATAACAAATAAATTTTGTTCTTTTTAACTAACAGTTTTAGCGAATTTCCCATAGGGAATAAGCTATTACCGTAGGTCTCATGGAAAGACCTAAGCCCGGGACCATGTTACTTTTTCGTTTTGAGGTGCCCAGAGACTAAAAATAATAGTCATTAAAATTTTTATATATATATATATGTATATATATATATATATATATGTATATATATATATATGTATGTGTCCCTAGACACGATAACTCTCGTAAAAATGGTCCGATCGACACCAAATTTGGTAGAGATGTGTAATCCTACGTTTATTCGGATGAGTTCGAAAACCAGACATATCGACCTACCGGAAGGGGTAGTTATTGGGGGTTTTGTACCCCAAAAATGGGTTTTTTGCATTTTTCATATGTAAATTTTAAAAATTTTAAATTTTTATTTTTACCATTGGATTTAGCTCAAAAAAACACACAATTTAGTATTTTGAAGCTTTGCTCTATCTCCATTGGTTACCGAGATATTACAAAGTCTAAAGACAGTACATTGTCTTTTGGGGCTCCAATGTTAATCTTATGGAGAATAAGGATGTGTTAATATTTCACTTATTAACCAATATTTTTTGATGAAACTTAGTATTTAGCTTCATTTGGTTGAGATTCATCCATTTAAGGTAAAAAATCTTGGTTTTTGTACTTATCATGGCAGCAAACCTGCATACTTTTTTCCAATGTTAATCATATGGAAAATAGGCACCCTCTTTTATTTATGGACAGATATTGATGAAACTTACTATATGGCTTTATATGGTCGAAATAAATTTTTTCTATGCTAAAAACCTACTTTTAGTGTCCCCCATGGCAGCATACCTGCATACTCTTTCCCTATATATTAAGGAGAATAGACATTTATTTCCCTATTTATGAGCACGTGATGAAATTTTGTTTACAAGTTTAGCTGGTCAAAATTAATATTATTAATTTGGAAATTCGCTGAGTACGCAGGTCTGCTGCGACGGGGGGTATCTTGTTGATAAACAGTGTTCCCTATTTATAAATACTTCCTGTAGTTAATTAATTATTTCCTATAGTTGTTTTTATTATTGAAGCTAGAATATTCGCAGCTTTAATTTGTGGTGTCAGGTGACCCAACCACAGTCAGGCGTTTTTGAAAATGGGAAACAATTTAATGCTTTCTGAAACTTCGAAGATTTAGTTTAGCTACAAAAGTTGTTATCTTTTCGTTCGGTTTTTATATACATGATCCTGTATGTGTTTACTAAACAATTGACATAAACTCAAGTAAAAGCTTTAAACAACGCTGAATTGTATGGGGTGGGGGATGTTAAACTAACTGAAAATAGGAATAGTTCATTCATTCTCTATAGTAACAATGTGTTCGGCCAACATTTGCGGGTGCTATACATAACACGCACCGTAGATTAGACAAACAATCCCATCCAATTAATGTAGACCTCCAATGACGAGCTTGAAATAACGGTTATTGTCAAGCCTTCATTCTGGATTATCTTAAATCTCAGTCTAAATTTGACTTTGAGAGGCAGGGAAGTCAAAAGCTTAACCAGGAAGTGTCGATTAGCGATTTGTCTGCCATCAGAAAATTTACGTTTGACAATGATAATCCAGATTTATGTATTTCAACTTTGAAATTCTACTGTATTCCGTCGCAGAGCCATCGAATCAAACATTTTTATATTGTATTACGTAAAGATTCTCTATAGTAGCGATTTTTACTGAAATATTGTGCTAGCTTTTAATTTTCATCATGTCTTTAAAAACTACATTTCTTTATTTATTACATAAAACCTTTTAAACATGAAAAATGCAACTGAAGTATTAATGTATTTAAAGAAACAGTTTTAAGTGTTGAAGCAATGCCTCAATAATTGAGACCCCCTTTAATTGAGTTTTATTTGTCATAAAACGGACAATGAAAGTTGGCCTATATCAATTTAGCATGCCATTGTTGTTGTCCGTATTCTCTTACAGAAATTTAAATAATTGTTATTTTAATACACGTTTGTCATAATCCACACATACATGTTTTTCATAAACTTTTATCAGCATGTTGTGACTATGCAAAATTTTCTTGCTCGATCCAATTTCCATAGACCTACGATATGTTTTTTCCTCTTACTTATAATAATATTCTATTTTAAGTATTATATCCATTCCAGCTTATTTTAAACTATCGGTTAGTAAATATGAGAAGTAAAACACACATTGAGCATCAAACATTTCACAGAGATGATTTCACCTCCAAACGCGCGATTAGGACTGACAAGTCATCAGTTTCAGGAGGAGAGGAAAACCTGCTGTCAGATCCACTTACCCACCAGCTCAGTCGTTCAATAGGGTATAACGTTTGCTAATCTTATTAAACAATTTATCGCTAAATACATTGACAATCTTTTAAATAATTTTATACAAACATATTTTATTTACAGTGTAATTGATGTTACTCGTTGAACTGGTGCTTAACGGAATTCTAATATAGTTCATGTTTTTACAGTAGTAGAAGTCCGATTATCCTATTTCCGGTTATCCGAGCCGCGGGGTTTACCGTAATGAATTTCCAATCTATAAGAAAATATTTTTTATAAAGATGTAGAGTATTTTACATTACTATTCTACATTTCTGTGGCCATTCAATTAATCCACTTTTACTTTCAGTCAAGGGCTTCAGAGAGCGTTCGTGCCAGTTTGTTCCCAGCTCTATTCTCCGTCTACCCCGAGAGCTAGGCCGGGCCAATCGCCTGTGCATTTCAGTATCATATCGTGTTTACTTCTTTGAGACGAGTGAGTGGTAAACGCAAAAGAGATGTAATATATTTTGAAATTATGTAAAGCAAGAGTTAATTTAAAGTTTTATTCGAGTTTTTGTTATCCGAGGGAGTCTCAGACCCATTTAGCTCGGACAATATCGGACTTCTACTATGCCCCATGATTTGAAAACAACTATCTATGGAGTAAAACAACCCGCCACGATCGACAAGAAAGATTGATTGTACAGAATCAACTTGACTTTAAGTGAATAATTGAAATGAAATTGCCTGTCTTGAAGATTCAGTAAACATATTTGTTTCTGTCACACAACAAATTGAATTTCCTCATCAAGCCATTCAATATAGCCAGCTTGAACCGAAAATGAGAATGTTTTTTTTTTCAAGTGATACCAAGTTATATTAACGTTATATTTACCATTTCAACACGATAAGATGGACGCGATCATCCGAGAAGTGGCGTGCAATCGACAAAAACGTCTGCGGATGAATCATCTAAGATGCTCTCTCATTATATCCGTAGTGGGTTTACTCGTCAGTTAATGTCATAAAGTGAAATCGCCGATGTATTCAAAGAAGGATTCCCCCGTCAGGAAGCAGTAATCCATAGCTGGTTGCCATACCAAGTTTACTGATGAGGCGTTATTTGCCTCTGTAATGCAGTGTCGGTACTTATCATTAGTATTGCAAGGTAGTTTGCCGGACTTGTGGGACTGTTGGAGCGAAGTTGTCTGTTTACTGGGGCGGATAATCCCTCAAGGCTCGAGTTACCTTCGGCTTGATACGTTTTAACCGGATACAATGCAGCGATTTTCCAGTTTAACCAAATAGTACAGGGCTATTAAATTAATATTTTTACTATTAATAATTTTAATATTGGATTCAAGGATAATAAAAAAAAATTCAAAATTGCCCTTAATTATGCATTTTAGGCGTGTGAATCAAATAAATTAAAAATGTTTGACATAATCTATATTTAATTACTTAGGACTGCTAAATTTACGAGTATGTCTTGCTCTTTTCTTTTCTTTACATAAACGAATTCAATTGGCCATTCTAACTGGATCTTTAAATTGTTTAATTGCTTAAAATAACATTTCTCGAGAAATGCCTTAACTATTTCAATACAAATGAAAATTTAAAATACACATGTATAGAAATAAAATATTGCGTAATAAAGCCAAACACATGGAGGCATGGAATAAATATGTACCTACATTATATGTACTGTGAATAAAATTGGACTAGCATAACGCGTTAAATATGAAAAGTTATTCCTAATGTTTGTTACGAAACTCTAGAAAAGATTTTAAGCATCAGTACCTCCAATAAAACAATAAAAACCTTCAACAGAATAGCTTTACGAATATTTTACTTTAAATAAAGTTTAGTTGTAATCAATACTTAAAAAATTAACTCTATTCATTTCACTTGTAACTGTACCGATCCACATTATGTTTTCTCTTTTACTTAATATTGTATTCCTCGTCATTACAATTACTGAATTATGCTGTTATTGTTTTTATGCTGACATGTGAAATTATGAATTGTTATTGCTGTTTATATCTTCAGTATATAAATAAAACGTTTTGTTTAATATTTAAAGATACGGTCGTTAGCTCCTCTTTGATATTATCCCTAATATATTTCGCTGAACTCTCACTTGTTTCATACTTAATTAATCTTCGTTGAATCATGGGACTCGAAGGAGGAAACGTTTTGAGTAAGTTATTACGATTTACTGTAACGTGTGGGAACAGTGTATTTCTTTAAGCATTATCAGTTTGAGCAGGAAACCATATAGGTAACGTGTGATGAATTATTTTTTCGTGTAATGTTCAATCCTGTACAAAACTGAACTCCTCTGGCTCAAACTATATTGGTGAAAGAGTATTAAAATGGATTGAAGTATAGTTAACAAAGCTAGTCAACGTTACCACTGCTAAAGATCAATTGACCCATCGTAAAAATTACTACTTAAAAAAAATTCTAAAGAGAATAGACATACTAACGAGTTACACTCAACAGTTCTTCGTTTCATAATGAAATAAAATATCGTTACCATAACCATTTGCTCGAATAAATAATTAGTTTATGACAAATTAATAAAAAGTGTTAGCCATTGTGTTAGTAGTATCAGCCTGTAATTAATCTCAAATATTTTTGCTGGCCTGACAGGCGGTTTCATCGATGACGTCATGCCATATTGATAACACTCGTCACCGGCATATTTTCCTCCTCTCATATATCTCTCCACAGAGACATATTTCATGCGTGACGTAGCGATGTAGTGTTTTGTTTCTGCCTTGAATTTGATTTATTCGTAGCGAGCGTGGGATAAATTAATTGTAAATAATGTTAACTTTTAATTTAATTTGACGATTATATTCAATACTAAATGAGATAAAATGTTTTTTTTTTCGATTCGAGGACATTACCAATGTATACAGAACCAAATAAGTAGGGACATCCCATGTTGAAAGATTTTTACTCCCGAAAACCATAGGAAAGTGAAGCGCTGATGATTGAATTATTCCTCCTTATTTTAACGGAAGCACGAATGTGACTAACCCCAAAGCATATTTCTGTAAGACTTAATTGGGGACGTCCCGTGTAAGACTTTCTCTTAGTATTTCTACCCTTGAATATATATTAGATTTTCCTACTCGCTTAGGCTAGTGAAAGGTAGGGATCAAATTGAGCAGGCACAGTATTTGTAAACAAATAATGATTTATTGCTAGCTATAACTACTAAGCATTCTAATAGGGAGGCCTCCGGTCCCTAATCTTCTCAACTATTTTGTACATGGTATGCAACAGTGCTTTTACTTTAAATAAGAGGTATTCTATATTATATATATATTATATTAAGGTAGATATGGCCTCTGGCCCCAAGTCCTTCTTCTTCACAATTAAAATCAGTGAGTAAATTCACTTAATCACTTCTAGTCACGAGGGCAAGTCTTTGGTGAATCACTGTCCTTTCATTCACTTACATGTATTAAATATAATAAACGAATAAATTTAATATGCAAAATGACAATACAAGAATGAATGCTACGAGAATATTGACGACAAAATTAATTAGTTTGCAAGATTAACAATTATTTACAAGATTATTTACGATGAGCCCATGTGGACTATGTTGAACATATTTATCAACTTGAATTAATTTTTAACACGAGGTCTATTTATTTTTACTATTATTATTAATTTTGTTATTCTATCATCAATTTGTTTCTTTAAAATTTACTATCAAATTTACTTCTCCTGTTCTTTCCTATGAATTTTATTTAGTACTTTGGAATTATTTTGCACTAAATCCTCCTAATCATTTTTGGCCTCATCGCCCCTAACTTTGAAGGTGGTCGTGACATACCGTTGTCGGGAACTTAAGTCGTCCGGAGTGGCTGAGGGTGGCTGCGACGGCGGGTTCTTGGTCAGGTTCCTCGGGCAGTCCTTTGGGCAGGCTCCTTGGTCAGGCTCCTCGGGGTTCCTTGGGCAGGGTCCTCGGGCAGTCCTTGGGCAGGGTCCTCGGAGTCCTTTAGACGGTCCTTGCTCGGTTGTGTTGGGCCACGTGCTCCGGGGTGTGTGAGGGTGTCTAGGAGGTGACGATGGGTGGATGGTTGGGGCCTGTGACTGAAGTCTGGAAGTTATTGACTTGTCCAGAACTTCCAAATCTCCTGGTTCCCCAACTACCTCCTAATCAGTCGCCGTCATGTTCCCCTCTAAACCTCCTTTTTCCCACCTTCTTCTTGCTCGAATCTTTTCCCCCCAATTTCCTTGTCCCCGCCTACTGACCAATCATATTCAAAATTTTGTAAACTTTTGTTCTACTTTCTTTGTGATAGGCTGAGGTGGGGATCAGCAATTGTTTTAGCAACTCTGCATGGTTGCAGAATTGCCGTTTATTGAACTGTCTGACCTCTTGTTGAGTCAACAGGAAGTGCTTAACAATCACTTCCTGTTGTTTCATTGTGAACTATCTGAAATGAGTTGTTCCTGATTCTGATACTTAATAAATTATTAATAACTTAATTTTTGTTTATATCTTTATATTCCCCCTCACGCTGAATAAACTTGTCAACAAGTTTATACAATCCTTAATTCTCTTGTAAATTTTTTTTAATTATTTATTTTATTTTTTTGTTTGTTAAATTAATGCAGATTACACCCGTGTAAAGGATGTTTAATGAAAACTTCTTTAGCACCTGTCACATCATACATAATTTTAAAGGGCTTTGCTTTTGGAGTAATTAGCCACAAACCGGACGTCAAAATGTTGAGTATTAAGAAAGTAATTGCATATAATTCATGGTTATAGCCCCTGAGCTGTGAGAATCAACGTAAGACTAAATTACTTACAGATTCCGTCAAAAACAGCTCAATGTTAATTTATAAACATGGTCAGGACATGTTTCGATGTCAGCTGAAGATGATGTACTGACATCGAAACATGTCCTGACCATGTTTATAAATTAACATTGAGCTGTTTTTGACGGAATCTGTAAGTAATTTAGTCTTACGTTAAAGTAATTGCATTGTAAAATTTTACCCATATGATTTAAATGGGAACTTTGAATTCCTACCATTTTTGTCTGGGTGATCCATTTTTAGTCTAGTTTGGAGCGTTGTACTCTGCAAAGTGAGAACTTAAATTTGACGTATATATCATCCTATGCTTACATTTAAGATTTTCTTCTGACTCCAGTTGGGCCGTTCCCCAAACATGACTAAAATGTTTGATAACATCAAAAGGTACTTTGTGTTAAGTTATTATCATACCCCAAATAATATTTGTTTATATAAAAAGAAATAAATAAATAAAGGGGGGCAGATTTTTCTTACATCCTGTGTAATTGTCTTAGTTTTCTTTAAAAATGTAAAAGTTAAAACATTTTAAAGCGGAAACACTTTGAATACCAAACCATTAGATTTTTTGTCAAATATTAAAATCATGCTCATATTCGTCTTAACTTTCCTTATGTTTTCTAGTTGCAGGGTACTTCAGACGCATTGCACTAGCCCATCCGGCCCCTCTCCAGTGTAGTCCTCCATCTGCCTCTCTCCCCTACCTCCGGGTCTACCTGGCCACTGGAACACGAGCCGCAAGATAGATTCTGACATTTTTATGACCCCAAACGATAACGATGCGCTGGCCCAGCCACCGTTTCGCCGCTGACGTGCCTGTGTCACCCTCACTGCCGCTGTACCCGCGGCGAGTTGTCAGCAGAGCTCAGTCAAGAGCACGGAAGAAATCAACGCCGGACTGTAATTAATGCCTCCGTCTGTGACGTGCCTGTGTCACCCTCACTGCCGCTGTACCTGCGGCGAGTTGTCAGCAGAGCTCAGTCAAGAGCACGGAAGCAATCAACGCCAGACTGTAATTAATGCCTCCGTCTGTTACGTGCCTGTGTCACCCTCACTGCCGCTGTACCTGCCGCGAGTTTTCAGCAGAGCTCAGTCAAGAGCACGGAATGCAATCAACGCCGGACTGTAATTAATGCCTCCGTCTGTGACGTGCCTGTGTCACCCTCACTGCCGCTGTACCCGCGGAGAGTTGTCAGCAGAGCTCAGTCAAGAGCACGGAATGCAATCAACGCCGGACTGTGATTAATGCCTCCGCCTGTGACGTGCCTGTGTCACCCTCACTGCCGCTGTACCCGCGGCGAGTTGTCATCAGAGCTCAGTCAAGGGCACGGAATGCAATCAACGCCGGACTGTAATTAATGCCTCCGTCTGTGACGTGCCTGTGTCACCCTCACTGCCGCTGTACCCCCGGCGAGTTGTCAGCAGAGCTCAGTCAAGAGCACGGAATGCCATCAACGCCGGACTGCCATTAATGCCTCAGTCTGTGACGTGCCTGTGTCACCCTCACTGCTGCTGTACCCGCGTCGAGTTGTCAGCAGAGCTCAGTCAAGAGCACGGAATGCCATCAACGCCAGACTGCCATTAATGCCTCCGCCTGTGACGTGCCTGTGTCACCCTCACTGCCACTTTACCCGCGGCGAGTTGTCAGCAGAGCTCAGTCAAGGGCACGGAATGCAATCAACGCCGGACTGTGATTAATGCCTCCGCCTGTGACGTGCCTGTGTCACCCTCACTGCCGCTGTACCCGCGGCGAGTTGTCAGCAGAGCTCAGTCAAGGGCACGGAATGCAATCAACGCCGGACTGTGATTAATGCCTCCGCCTGTGACGTGCCTGTGTCTCCCTCACTGCCGCTGTACCCGCGGCGAGTTGTCAGCAGAGCACAGTCAAGGACACGGAATGCAATCAACGCCGGACTGTGATTAATGCCTCCGTCTGTGACGTGCCTGTGTCACCCTCACTGCCGCTGTACCCGCGGCGAGTTGTCAGCAGAGTTCAGTCAAGGGCACGGAATGCAATCAACGCCGGACTGTGATTAATGCCTCCGTTTGTGTCGTGCTTGATAACGACTGACACGAATCATGGGGGTTGACCATTCCCTTGACAAATTGTTGCTTTTTAAGTTTACCTTTGAGTTTTACGACTCCTTTGCTTACAACTTTTTTATCTCCGGAATTTTTTATTGTTTTAATTGATTTTACTTTTCTGCATCAATCTTTCTTTTTGGAGTCTGTTTCTTTTGACAATGTCAATTTTTAATGAATATTTTGCATGAAAAATAATTTTTCTGCATAATATCTCTTTAAAGATAACGAATTTTCAGCAATTTAATCCCTTCTTTAAACATAAATTTTTTTGTGTTTTCGTGATGATGTTATAAAAAAAAAATATATATAGACACTCCATATTTTATTTAAGTAATTCATACACAGTTTATAGCTATAGTTTTTGTTTATGTGTTCTGATAAAAATTTATATGTTTATAATGTACCTACATCTACTCGGTAATAACAAACATTTCTACAAAACATTTCATCACTTAAAATCTATGCAATTCAATGTTTAAAGGTCAATGAATTTGTTTCGAAATCGAAAAGGTAGATGAGTTGGCTATTTTTCCTTGCGACTCTCCTGAAAGAATTGGCGTAGTTTCCACTGCACCTTGTGCTCTCGGACTGTTTATTGTGACTTCTCCTCATTTAATAAATTCGAAATGATAGTTTTATGTATGTAAGGTGCTTTTGATACCTGTATATTTTTACTTACATCTTTACCAACTTTAGTGCATAAGTCCCGAAACCCCTAGTTAAAAACCCTATTCTACAGGGTGTTTCAGAGCTCCTTACCAATATTTTAGGGCATTGTTCCTGGGTTAAAAACATATCTAAATATCATTTAAATTGTCCGGAAGTCTTTAGTTACTCACACAGCCGCCATTTTGTTTTTTACACATAATAATTTTTATTTCCGTTACGGATGGTTATATTGAGATCATATTTGGTATAAATCTTTATTATACGAATGTACATTTCCAAGAGTATATTTTCAAAATGGTGGCCATTTTTAATTTTTAAACTCAAATATCTCAAAAATGGTAAATTTTATAAAAAATTTACAAGACACAAATAAGTTGCCAAATTTAACTATCTAACCAATGGTACCAAGTTTGTAAGGATCTGACTACAAATAACGGAGTTATTGAGATTTTTCTCCATAAAAACATTGATTTTGCTGTTAAAATGGCCTTATTTGCATTAAATTCAATGCAAAATCAATGTTTTTATGAAGGCAAATCTCAATAACTCCGTTATTTGTTGTCAGATCCTTACAAACTTGGCACCATTGATTAGGTAATTTAATTTGGCAACGTTTTTGTGTCTTGTAAAATTTTTATAAAATTTACCGATTTTGAGATATTTGAGTTTTAAAACTAAAAATGGCCGCCATTTTGAAAATATACATTGGAAAAAATATTTTTTTTTTCTTGGAAATGTACATTCGTATGATAAAGATTTATACCAAATATGATCTCAATACAACCATCCGTTACGGAAATAAAAATTATTATGTGTAAAAAACAAAATGGCGGCTGTGTGAGTAACTAAAGACTTCCGGACAATTTAAATATGATATTTAGATATGTTTTTAACCCAGGAACAATGCCCTAAAATATTGGTAGGGAGTTCTGATACACCCTGTATATTTTTAACTAAAACTAAAATCACATACAAAGGTAATTTGTAAATTTTTATGCAATTAAGGTATTAAATTTTTAATAACAAAATACAAAAAAAAATGTTACTAAGGACTGATTATTTTTGGAAGTATGGTATATCCTAATATTTTTATTAGGGTTTACTTGCAGGACTGGCAGGTTCAGTAGGGCACGAAAATCTGCTGTCAGTCCCATCTCCATCATCTCTTGAAACACGAGTTAATTCCTTCATCAGTTTTCATACACTTGAAATTCCATGAATATCGACTGGCTGACACTTTTTACCTTTACTTCATAACTAAACTTTTTATGTGGAATTTAGTTTTCTGTGCCTCTTATTTTTTTAGTGATATAACAACACTATAATATATTTGTATTTATTTTACTGTGAGTTCTTTTTTATTCGATTTATTTTGTTGTTTTGATGTTGAATAAGTTTTAAACATGCTATACAGTAGAAAAACAGTACTGCAATATTTAAATATTTTAAATATCTTTCTATATATTTGCAAATATTTCTAAATATTTGCAATATTTAAAAATTTAAATATCTTCTCTATTATTTAATTTAAATAATAATGTTTAATCAGCTTTGAAACCACCCCCTTTCTGGCAGACGTAAATATTCAACGAAATTACATTTTTGACTCTTGACTCCCCATAAAAACCATGATTCAGTCATTCTGCGTTTCCCCTGTCCCTTTAAACTGAAGAAAGTTAAAACTTAAATATGATGTTTCTTACAAAAGTTTTCGTATAAACAAACATACAGGGTGTTCCAAAAAAGTTTCAATAATTCAGGAGTTTATTGTACACGTTAAACAAGCAAAAAAGTTCCTATAAACATACGTCCTAAAACGCTCCGTTAAGCCACTAGCCGCCATTTTGTTTCTTTCATCTTAATAATTTTTATTGACGTAAAGGATAATTATATTAAGTTCTCATTTGGCATAGACCTTCATCACAAAAATACTCATTTTGAGCAAAATAATTATTTTTTTAGATGTGTATTTTCAAAATGAAGGCCATTGTTAATTTTTAACTCAAATTTATACATAACGGTAAATTTTATCAAAATTTTACAAGACACAAATAAGTTGGCAAATCAAATTATCAAAACTATGATATATCTGACAACAAATAACGGAGTTATCGTGATTTTTCTCTGATAAATTTGCATTAATCATCAAGGTTTTTCTGCAAAAAATCTAAATATCTCCGTTTTTATTTATTTTTTTAAATTAATTAATTTATTTTTTTTATATTAACAAACTTTATATTATTGTTTAGAAAATTTAATTTTTCAACTTTTTTCTTGTACAATTTTTATAAAGTTTACGGTTTTTACAAATTTGAGTTAAAAATTTAAAACAGAAGCCATTTTTGTGTATTTGAAAATACACATAGGAAAATAATAATTCTTTTCCACAATGAACAATCGTGCGATAAAGTTTCATGCCAAATATGAGCTTCATACAACCATCCGCTTCGGAAATAAAAATGATCATGTGTAAAAAACCAAATTGCGACTAGCAAAAATCGAAGCTTTTTAATACATATGTTCTTACAGCTGGAACTTATATGCTTATTTTAATGTGTAGAAACTCCTGAATTATTGGAACGTTTCTTTCGAACACCCTGTATGAATGATTGATTCTGTACAGCTATGAGAATTTAAACAAAAATTTCCGGCTTTTGCACACATAAAAAAGAACAATTATCGTGAAGGGGATTTAGGTGTTAATGAATAAATTGCCAGTTGCAAAAATACATTTACTACATATATTTTAGAAATAAATAAAATTTAACTAAAACTCATTTTCCAAGCATGGCATTTATTCGTAGTTCAGTCATCGTTGTGTTTCAAGGACCACGTTAGGGGTGTGTTTTATCGTAGGATAATCGCTTTGAAGAGCTAGCGATACAGATTTGAAACCCAATAAACTCGAGTTAGTGTTTTAATCCTATGTTCTCAATTATTTGTCATTTGACTAAAATATTTCCGTCTGGAATATTTTGTATTTTATCAGTGTTTTTTATCCTCTCCCGCCTAATGTTTAAAATAAAAAAAATAAAAAAATAAAACAGCACCCATACACATTACATCACAGTAACTATTGTTTATTTCGATATTGGTTTTTAGGTTTTTTGCTTTCTCTATATCTTTGACATGAGATTGGGAAATTGTATTTTAGTAATGTAGTTTCTGGTTTTAAAACTGTTTGAAATTATGTCGATTTGAAGGTTTTGATTTTACTAATTTATTCCAAATATGATAAAACCTCTTGCGAAAGTGTTGCATACAATACTTCTTAAATTGAATATTTCTTACATATTACATATAAAAACGTTCTTATATGTACATTATATATGCATATAAATTACATTCATACATGTAATCGGTAAATTGAATACTTCTTACATATTATTTACACAATGAATTACGAGTTAGTTTATAGATTTAGTTTCATGTTGGTTAAAAGACAAGTTTTGAAAAAATCTATTCATAATTCAACTGGTAACTTACGTTTCACATCATAAGTTTAGCCTTACGTATGGATTACTTTCGAAATACGAATAAAAACACTATAAAATTAAATGTTTGCAACGAACTCGCAAACAATTAACTGATATTTCAATTACAACCACTTAATAAGTTGTTAAAATCTATTGCATCCATATAATCAAATTTTATCGCTTTAAATTTAATTTAAATCGCTTTAAATCACTTTATTCGGCGACTTCCTCGTTTTTTTACATGATAATCACGCGGAATCCTACCCATAAAGATGGTTGCACCAACTCCTAGCTCCACTCGAGCGTTCGTCTCCCGTACTCACTTGGCTAAAGCTCGTCGTTAAAACTTGAAGAAACAAGTCATAAAACTATCAAAGTGGTTCAGGAGAGGTGTCATTTCCGAAAGGTGGATTCGGAAAAGTGTTTGACAGCTTCTATAATACTCTTAAAATACCTAGAGGAAGCTTTTATTTACTCAGAAAGTGTGAATCCGTTCCCCTATATGATCAATAAATATTGGGTCCTTTACGAAACACTTTTTTTTGTATATTATATTATACCTCACTACACAAATTGATCATTGTGATACCAGTAGACCAATTAATTTTATTTTCATATGGCAGTTAATCTGAGAATTTAATAGAAAACAAAAATACTTACTCTTTGAGAGTCCAAATGAGACCTATCATAATAATGCTAAAAAGCATAAAGATTGCATGTAACAACTTTTTTGTTTTAATGTGTTTGTAAATTGATAGAGATTTGATTCAAATAGTGTTAAATTTGCCCTTGTAAATTTTATAGTTATGGCCTTAGATTTTAGGCTAATTTAGAAAATCTTATAAAATACTAGGGTTTTATTATGCACTCTTTAGAAAACCATTTCCTGTTCTAAACAACATTCGGCCAAATTGGTCTCGAAAAATTCTTGCAACTCTTGAAAAGAAATGAAGAATGTAGTCAAAGTGTGTTTGTCATACCTCAGTGTCAAATGTCAAGAGGGCAATTACCTAATTGGACAAAGAGCAGACCTTTAACTTGCCTCTCGAGGGGTGAAAAGCTCTCGCGACATTAATTTGGTAATTCGGTAAGGGCGAGCGCTTTGCCCCCGCGCGCGGTCCGTTATATGGCCGCACATGTAACCACATGCTATTAGTTTTTCATACAGCATCAAAAAATATTTAACAGAGTGTCCTAATTCACTCCTGCACGATGTCATGAAGTATTTTTTCACCGCCAATCATTCGTGATAAACGTAAGCCCTGTTCTTTTTAATTTTGTTCTTTAAGTTAAAATCTAACATTTATTAAAAATTAATTCGACTTAAGTTAACATTATTTAATTTGTTTTATATAATTGTAAATCACATTTTTTTATTTTTCTAGGTTAGATGCATAATAATTTGAGTAATTTACAAAAATGAAAGATCATTAATATTTTACTAACCTGAATATTTTTCTATTATTCCCTTGTAAAGTATTTTTTTGATTTAAAATTTAGATTTTTATATTGATTTTGACAGTTTTACACTACAATATTATTACGAAATACTTATAACACTATTTTCTTTTAGCTCTGAAACTCTATACAATTTCTTAAGTGACACAATGACATAGATGTGCAGTTGGGGCGGTGGCGTGATGCGTCAGATACGGCCCTGTCAGTCCGGAGTCGTGGAGAGCAGGACACCAGGACAGGACGCGGTAATTCATTAATCACCCCGGTGTTAATTGCATTTCTTGACTGTGAACTGCCTCGCATATCAATCTCCTTGCGCCCCATGTTTACCGCTAGTTTAATCTTTAACTATGTTATTAGTATCACGTACGTGCTTGTAAAATTTACATGTACTCGTGGGGCAAAACACTTTCATCTTTAAAATCTGTGTTCAACTAAGTTAAAAAATATTTGAACTCCTTAATAAACGGATTCCTCAATACCAAATCGAGCAACCTTTTATGTGCTTCTTAAAATTTCAATGTAGCCTATTTTACCGTTTAAAAGAGACGACTTAAAATGTAATGATAGTTTGCTCTTAATTGTGTCTCCTCGCATTTCCCTCACTTTTTGCATCGCCGGCATAAGATCATTTTCTTTTATACAAGTTGTTTTCGGGTGGAAATAGATATTAATTATATGAAACAAAAAAAAAAAAAAAAAAAAAAAAAAAAAAAAAAAAAAAAAAAAAAAAAAAAAAAAACAGAAATCAATAAAACTGCGAATTAATCGCTCACACTTAGTTCACATAGTATTGTCAAATTTATAAATTCCTGAAGCTAAACATTTAAAGTTTTTTGTTGCAAATTATTTTTGCCCGCGAACTTTAATCCATCATTTCGTAACAAGCACATTTTGCGCCCCAGAAACCTGTTGGTACATGTTTATGACAAAATCAGCTGTTCTGAAACTTCTTTTTATTAATTATTAACTATTTGTTTATGTTTCACTGTTGTTGCTTCTAAAATAAAAAATGAATGTGTTTTCTCTAATGTATTTCTTTATTTAAATATTATTAAAGTCACAACAGTTTTGGCAAGAATGGTGAAAGTTAATCCATTTTGCCACTCTTAAATACTTGTTAAAGTTTTCAATGTTCAATTTATTGTTTGTGAAAATAAACTACATTCAACTTTCTAGTCTAATCAAGTTACTCATAGTCCTACCGTTGTCTCAAGAATTGACCGTGCATAATTCGAAAGATTCTTGAAAGGCCAGCAAAAGAAAACTGCTCTTTTCCAACAAATATTTAACAACCTAAAAATTAACAAATCCGGACTCGATCCTTTGCCTGCACCATTTGAAAAGTACGAACCAAAAATTGAAAAGTTATCAGAATACATTGAACGTTTTGAGAATTCTCCAAGCAGGAAAACATTTCAGCCAGTAATAAAAAAGCACAGATGCTTTGTGGTTCTATTGGCTCTTGACACCACAATAATTTGGTTGCATTCAAAGTACCCTCTCAAAGAAAATTAAGGACATGACATATAAACAACTTGTTGAAGCTTTTGGAGACATGTTATCGTCAGTGACAAATGTAATCCATCATCAGTTATGTCAAAACACTACTTTTTGTCCACATACCAGACTGAAACACAAAGCTTAGCTGAATTTGTAGCCCCTCTGTTAGGACAAATACATAACTGTGATTTCAACGTGAAGTGTAACTGTGGAGATACTTACAACAGCTCATGCCCTACTCAGAACTCGATTTATTAGAGGAATTCGTAATGATTGTATTTGGGAACAACTTTGACAAGAAAAAGAAGGAAATGTTTGACGCAACAGTCAAGAAGGCTATGGCCCTGGAAGCTTCGCACATTCAGTGCAAGGAGTTTTCTTCTAGAACCCATTCTCTTTGTCGACGTCGATCATCATCTTCCTCCACATTATCATCCAAGATTACTTCATCACCAAATCAGAACATCAATCAAATTCCAGAATTCAGTACAAAACACTGGGGATTCATAAGTTAATATCTATTTCAGATGAAGAAAATCAAGCCACCGAGCTAACTATTTTCGAATCAGGTGAGAAAGGCTTTTCTGTCACTCTTGTAAAAAGGATGGACACGTTGAAAAAGTTTGTATTACTATTTTAACGAAACAATCAACCTCAACCAAACAAATTGGCCAGTTCACGGACATTGGAAGTGCCAGTCATTCAGAATCGGATTGTTTTGATTGGGAATGCAAGATTATTATTATAGTTTCCAGCAAAGATAGTAAAGTTATCAATCTCTACCACGTAAAACCTGCACATGAAAAGTATATAATTGAAGTAGATATCAATTACAAAAAGCTGCAAATGGCAGTCAACTCTGGTGCCCGGTACACCATTCTTCCGGAAGATATATTTTTAACACTAAGTTTGGGTATCAATCTTAGGCAATCAAACATCAAGTTTCAAGCTTATTCGAATGACATTATTCCATGTAGGCGAAAATCTTCGGTAACCATGCAATATTAAAGTGGTGGACCATGCATGTATTATTAAAGTCACAACAACATGACAGTGGAAGAATAAGCTAAGTCGGTCCGTGGATCAATTGGGATACGTTTGTTTCCTGCATACAATCCCGATTACCTTGGTAGTTATGTTTAAAAGAATTATTGCTCGGCAGTCACATTTGGACGTTTCTCAAGTTCTCAATTATATAGAAAAAAATCCTTTAAAAATCAAACTATAGATAACCCCGTAGTATTGAAACAAATTATGTACCTAAATGAAACACTAAATCTACTGTAGCTTGTTTCAACAAATTCTACTTAGTAAAAATGATAGTAACAATTTTTTTCGAACCGCTCAATGCATTATAATAACAGACGACATGTAATCCTTTAAAACAATATTTATTATTAGAACGTGGTGTTCAGTAAATGTTAAAAATTCGCTAACTTTCCAAAAGTAGTTCAAATAGAAATTAAAGAAGGTTAAAGATCATATTTCACAAAATTTTTTCATCCAATTTAAATATTTAAGCTGGAAATGACTTAATGTATTATTCCATATTATTCATTCATAATACACATTTTATTAACCATAACAATCGCACTATAAATAAATTGTGTATTTGTTCATATCACTAACAACCGTATAGTTAAAGTGTGTAAATAGAATTTCTATATATGTAAAATGATGCCATTGAACAGGTTATTCTGCTAAAAAAAATACTTTTGAAAATTGTAATGTTCATTAACTTGATACATCGCTTTAAACATTTCAAAATCGGACATTTTCTATAGCTACTTTGTTGTTAACTCTACGGTCTTGAATGTAGCCGTTGAAAATGACAAGCGGGAAGTACATGTGCCCCACAACACAACGGATGTAGCATCTCTGTGTATTGATGTTTTATCCGCAGTGCTGTGTGATACATTACAATGACCGTCGACCCAATTTTGCTCAACAAAATTTTCAACAATTGGTACTTTTTTACTGCTTTTTGTTAGCGTTCCAAAGAACGTTTTGAACCCGTACCTTTAAAAAAATACAACAACGAATTGATCGGGTTCTGGTATGTGTATCTTTTACCCTACTACTGATTACAACTTTTGCGAAGGTAATCTGAAAATCACAACAAAAATTGTGGAACTTTATTAAAATTGTAATTAGGCGTAACTGAATATATAAAAATGGCTCTATGTGGTCAGTAAATAACACTCGCAGGAGAGTAGAGTTATTATCAAAGTGCGTTTTTACATTCATAACTTGGTATAACCGGTTTTGATTGGAAATGGAGTGCGGAGTCAAGCTCATAATCCGCTCGGATTGATCAAATCTTCACGTGAATATAATCGTTCACCTGACAATGGGATTCTTTTTTTATGTTGTGTCTGATTCCGACTCTAATTGTTATAATATCGCAATAAATATGCTGCCTATGAAGTGGCATGTTATCAAAGCTTTAATTTTTATTGTAAAAGCTTCCATCTACTACAGAATACCTACGGACCACGGTGCTGGTACAGTACCACCACACTGCACCGCCTACAGTTCTGCATTTACCCACCTCTTGGTGATGCAATGTCTTCCTCAATATTATGAGCTACACCCACATAGGTTATTCACTTTCTCAACAGAATTTTAATTCCTTATCTACCAGAATAACGAATAGCAACATTGCTTCTGTGTAGAATATCCCTCTATCACCCTATTCCAACGTTCCACGCCATTTCTTCGTCGCTCTCCAATACTGAAAAAAACAGTTATTACCCTACATTTCCCCTCTCCGGCTTACATTATGGTATAAGAATCATCCCCTCAGTAAATGAATACCATTAAATATTCCCAGTAGCAATATTTCTCCATTCTTTCAAACCAAATATCCTTTTACTTCCACTCATCCACTACTGTAATTTTTACATTCAAAATGACATGTGTTCCTAAGATTTAATTAGAGAAGACAAATGTGAGATTATTAGATAATAAAAAAAAACATCTAAGAAAAATCCGACATTGTGACCGTACGCGCTTAATCGCTCGACGGAATATTTTCAATCTGATGAATTGTATAAATATGACCACGCTCAGTGTTCAGTATAATCAGTGTGACGAAAAAGCAACACTAGTTATCACTTTCGTGAATGTGATGTTCACTTCGGTGAAGCTACTTACTTTTCGTGTCCAGCAACATCACTCTATGTGTATTATATGGTACTACCAGTATTCTGAATGTGGTATCGTAATTTATTTTCTCTATATTACAGCGTGGTCAGATGCACGTTTTTTCCGCGTTCGACAGACGCATTTCATCAGATGTCGCTCGTGAGCTGTCTGTTAGATGTCTATCACAGTTATACCAATAACAATTTATTGAGACAAAAAATATAATTATTTATTAAGATTATAGTTGAGTTTTATTTAAAGTTATAATACTGCTACATCGATTTCTACCCTCACGTTTCATGTCCTGTCCTGATTGTTTATACGACTATATTAACACCACAGTTGTCTGACGTCGATACGAGAACACAACTCTGGACACGTTTATTTACTATATTGGTAATTTAATGTTTACTAAAAATACAGCTAATTTTACAGAAAAATCTTAAATGTAAAATTTGATATTTCCAATTAAATTTCAATACCGATAGTATGTTTCCCTTTAGCTCAAGTTTGGAATTTAATATTGATGAAAGAAAATCTTAATACAACTTAAATGCTAGTATTACATTAAAATCCAATTACTGTTTTCATATTTTATTGGAAAACCCCTTGAAAAAGAAAATAAATCTCTCGAGTAGTTACGTATTAATTTAAATGCAAGATAATATGTAAGATTTTTAACAACATTTGACCTGATAAAGAGGTATCTTCCCGTATTTTGATTTGAAATGACCATTAAATCGACATGTAAACCGGGAGTGCGGTTAGTATTTATCAAATCGTTTGCTTTTTACCTGGATTACTGCCATCAACAAATCCAGCGCCGAATGAAGCTCACTGAATAAAAGCCAGCCTTTGGTTAATCAATTGTGAACCACGTTAATTAATGGCAAATTGATTAGTTAACTCGCCAACCCAGTTCGAAGATTCACCCTCGTATAATATGTTTCAACTGTTCACTACGTGAGTATGTTTAACCGTATTTAAGTGTTGAGAATTTATACCTACCAAAACTTTTCGTCGTAGGTTTTACACATATTAAACAATGGTTAGTAACCAATTAAACAAGTATTCATGACTATAATATTGCTAAAACAACTTTCTTATTCACCATGTAAACCATAAAATAAATGTGCAACAAATCGAGTGACAAGATGATCTTTTTACTGTCGTTACTTATTACTTTAAACAAATAGTCAGTCACTAGAATGCTGATTTTCTTTGTAAAAAAAGTAAACGATTACATCTGGGATTAATTGCACGTTGTATGGAGATGAGAACAGCGTAAAGGTGTAAGAAAAATTTATTGATTAGTTAACTCCCATCGTCTTACTCTTTTAATGCATTTGAATATTGAATTTTGAAGTCTCAGTCGACTCCCATACATAGTATAGAAATTAGTTTCTTGTGGTTTTAAGTTATATCTTTCCACCTTTTATGTTAACCATAAGTGGACTTGTGCCTCGAAAATATCTATATATATAATTCCGTAAGCGAATCGGTCCCCACGAAATATCTCGAGTTAGAAGAAAGATAGAGTAACGTATGATGGCTCAATTTAAAGCTTGAGGGCCAAGGACGCAAGGAAAAATACCAGAATTACCAAAAGTTACCTGGGCTTTGCCCCATTGGACCTTGAAGTTCCAATGTTAATCTAATGGGAAGAAGATTTTTAGATCTGCACGTGTAATTAAGCAGATGTTAAATATTTTTAATCATAAACTCAGCTGTTTATTGAGCAGATATTTCGAGTTAAGATAACAATACAATTATAACTTAAAAAATTGGCAATACACTATAAAAAAGAACACTGATAGTCATGGGCAAATTACTGATCCACAACGGATGTCTTCTTCGTGACCCCATCTATGTCTTTAAGGAGACAGGAGTAGAATGATTTTGTATATGCTGATATACCACGATTAAAAGTGGATTAGACGTTTCATGATTGATATAATTGTTGAATATATATTGTCTTTAATCAGTGAATTTCGTTTAGTTATTAATGCGTTATATATTGGATATTTAGAGTAGATAGAGTTGAATTGTTTTATTGAGTGTTTGTTTATTTCCGACTGAATCATATTATGTAAACTACTAACATTGGATAACCTCCGAATGAGAAATATTTTGTTTTGGTTTGATCCCTTCTCTGCTTATTTTTTTAAGTAGTTCTTAGGGAAAACAACAAAAGCCCGTTAATCCAGAAAGACGGGGAGCTTTTCATGTAAATAATAGTGTACGAAAACGGACAACACAGTGTATTAATCAATGTTATACTTAATTGACCGAATGGAACAAAATATACTACAATCATAGCACAAGGACGTCGGTGGCACGGGGGGTAAATGAGCGTGGGGGCAAGGAGTAATAGGGGGCACTGCGGAGGGCACAGGACAGTACGGGAAGGACGGCGGGGATGGCGATACGCGACCATGGTGAGCACAGGATGTTCGAGATATGGGAGCATAGAGGGCACGAGGGGGGCATGGGGGACATAGGGGCATGAGGAGGAACGCATGAGGGCAGAGGAGCATGGAGGAAACGGGAGTGCGGGGGCATAGGCCCTCTGTGGTGGCATCATGGGCGCCATAGGGGGCACAGGGGTATGTGGTGGCGGGGGGTGTGGGGGCACAAGGGCACCAGGGGCGTAGGTGGCAAGAGGGTTAGATGGGTATTGGGTGGCACGCGGGAGGCATGGGGGACATAGAGGGCATCGGGACCACGGGGAAGAAGGGTTTTGCATGTGGGCACAGAGCACCGTGGGTGCAGGGGTATGGGGTGCACGAGGGGTTTAGGTGGCACTGGGGGTTAGGGGGCATTGGGGCCAAGATTGAGGCATGAGTGACATAGCGGGCACGGGGTGAATTGGTGAGCATGGAGGCACGGGCATATGTGGGCACAGGGGACACTAGAGATGTAAGTGACACGAAAGCTGGTTGGGAATGGGGGGCACAGGAGAGGAATGAGGAACATAGAGACCACGGGGACCATGTTGAAGAACTGCGGGCATCATGGGAGAATGGGGGGATAAGGAACATGGGGGCACAAGGTCCGGGAGCATGAGGGTTACTCGGGCCTGAGGGGTGTTGGAGGTACAGGAAACACTGGACCCGAAAGTTGAACGGGGAGGCGTGGGGAAAACGGTGAGTGTGGGGGAATGGGTGGCACAGGGGTCCAGGGTGAAGGAGTATACAGTATTAAAGGGCTAATTTAGGATTGAACTATTATATTTACCTGCGTATTCAAACTTATTATGGACATGTTTAAGGTTTAAACTATTTTACCGAGTCCGGTTGTATAATAGTGCAATAGTTTTTCCCCATAAAATAGACTACTGTATTTTAATAAAGGAGAGATTATTGGTAAATTACTGATTTGATAACTCAAAAATGTTTCGTAAAGATTAAGTAATGTTTTATTAGAAAATCCAAACGGATAATCATACTACAACTTGAGATGAAAAAGAGTAATTGTGCAAGGAGGTGATGAATTGTAACTAATTGTTTGGAGACAACCGTTTTGATTTTTAGGGGCCTTTGCCCCTACAATCCCCTAGTATAATTTATAAACATATGTGTAGACATATACACATACGTTTTTCCCAAAACAATAATAAAAATACTATCCGATCAAGTTCATTTTATAAAATTGTAAAACTCTTATTCATAAATAAATAACAACTGTTAAACTTCTATATTGGTATCTTGTTACCATACATGAAAATGTGTTGAAGGTAGGATAACGTGATTACAAAACGAAACACTCAAAATAATCTCTATATCGCTTTTTTGAAGTGTTTTGTTTGGGTATTTCAAATATACACCAGAAACTGCAGTCCATTATGTCCAGCTTCGAACTTCCCCGTATATGTAAACGTACTTCAGAGCGAGTAAGCGAAGCGAACGATCGGACCAGGGACGATAGAGTGGAGCGGACTAGCTCGACTTGAAAAGAAATAAGCTTTTGGACTCATAGGACATTATGTGAATGGATTATTACTGCAAATAATTGTGTAAGTTTACAGAGCAAATGCTGGGATCCCCAGGTAATGGATGTAAATGTAGCTGTCTATCTGTTGAAAATTAGAGCTCCTTTTTTTTAATAGGTATGATATGTGTATGTGTAGATAAATGAATGGATTAATTAGAAGGTTTGGTAGAGGTAAAAAAGAAATTACCATCAGTAGTTGCATTAATGTAGTAAACCTAGATATTTGATAATATCTATTAGATTTAGTTCTACTTATAGTTAGAAATATTAAATACTTGCAAAAGTTTCTATCACGTCTACTCTTAAAAACCTACGCTTTAAAGTGTATTGTTTGCAGCACATCAAAGCAAAGTAAGTTAGACACAATAAGAGTTAAGTAAATAAACCTTTTTAATTGGTGATTTCTATGGGAAAAACTACCTCGAATGAGCCTGACGGATATAAGTTTTGCAGTCAGTCTCTTGTTTCCCGCCCCATTTTCGAAGTTAAAGTTACGTAGCGTTTGTAATTGGTTTTCCCACAGTAATTATATTTTGAAGTACATTTCGTATTCTTAAGGTTTTTTATTAAAATTAATCAATATTTCAAAGTATGCCATTATGTAATGGGTGAAGTTATACATTTTAAATTACCCAAGAATTCAGTTAGTTAAAAAAAAATCATAATAGTAATTTGTAATTTGTATAAAAATATTTTTGGAGTCTCGAAATATAACATTAAGTCGTTAGATCATATCATTGCAGTTACACTGAACCCGCTAATACGGTAATTACTAACAGTCTGTTGGTAATTAATGAGGATATTTATCATCAGTTATGTAGCACGTTCGTATAGGTTAATATTTCAGCAACCAAGCCAAGTTTTGTGTTTCCATTTTGACCGGTGATATAATAGTCTAATTTCAGCGAAAACGTCGTCTAAATGGTGGTAATTAAAGTTCGTACGGTTATAAAAAGCGTTCAATAAGAATAACGTGTTTTACTGCTCTGTTTTGTAGGAAAACGTATTTTCACTGAAGACAAATCCCAGCTTTCCTTCACGTTCTGCGCATGCCAAGCAACTGTTGAGCAAATGTCTCTAAAATGTTGCCTCTATAAAATGTTGATCTTCGTTCAAGGTTGATGATGAGATAAACTTAAATTTTCCTTTCATCGCTAAAATTAATACTATTTATTTTTACTTTTATGAAAAAATACTATACTTTTACGATAAAATTATAGCATACGATACTTGTGCATCGTATTACGAGTATTTTTTAATATTATTTTTCGAACAAATTATTTCAAAATCTTTAATCCATTCAGTAGATCTAACTTTAATATTAAGAAAAATATTTTTTATATTTTTGCTGATTGATAGTTTAACCTTCCTGGCAGACGTTTTCCATACATATTTGCCGCATAACGGGCTGGATAAAGTGGGTCACTCTGGTAATATAACGCCAGCAGCAACTGGTCAGTCTTGTAGCTCACCTGCAGAAACAATAGCTTCACTCGGTGCTGTGACGTCACGGCCAGTGTGACGTCGTTGGGGAGACTTCAATAAACCAATATGTCGAGAGTAATCTAATTAATAAATCAGTTAGGAAAAGGTTTAGTAATGTATTATTTTTATTTTGGATTTTTATTTGAGTGATTATGGTTTAATTTTAGCAATTGTTTATTTTAATGCAATACTGTACTACCGTGTGCACTGGAACCCAAATAGAGTTGTGTCTAATGTGGTTTGATATTATGTGGTGCTTATTTGGCTCTGTAAACCGTGTTCGAACACATTCAACTATTGGCAGTAATAAATAATTCACTTTAAGCATAACGTGGAATTAGTGTAAGGCACTTAATTCAACTATTCACGAACTATTTGAATTGGTTTTACTAACTTATTGTCCACTTTCATCTTTATTGGTGTCCGTTGTTACTTATTTTTGAACCTCATACATGTTTATTAATATTTTTCTACGTACCCACTCACTTATACAAACAAGTTCTTGGTTCAAATCAGATTATATCATTAGTTCATTGTATTTTTGAAAATTAATCGTACATGGGTTAATTGTTTTTGTAGTCCAAAACCGATCTTAATTTTATCTATTTATTCAATAACTTCATACACCATTTTACATAATACGAGTACATTGTTTAAATATAAAGTGACCAACAAATCAAGACAATAACAGTTAATAATAATAATAATAATCGATAATAAAGTAACAACAATAAGCAATCTTAATTGTCTCATTCGAATGGTAAAAATACTGTTCAATTCTTTAGTGTGTGGCATCAGAGGATGAACTCGCAAACCTCTCTGATAAATAATGAGATTTGAGTTACATGGTAGGAGTGTAAGAGTTTTACAATTAAAATTACTTTTGAGATCTGTTTAAATATTTTTGTATATTTCCTTCTAAAAAATCCTTCTCTATAAAAATTGAAAGCGTTGTGAGTTCACGACTCCATATATACAAGTACTGTAATAAATACAATGATTTACATAATCGTTCATTATTTTATCATAGCGTGTAATAAAAATAATTAAGATTTGTTTCAAAATACAGAAACATACAATGCTTTAATTTAGCTAGGAATACCTTTCTAATGCCCATACTAAAACAAAATATGTAAAGTTTTAACGTACGTGTCTCGTTTGTCATATTTGTTAAAAACTTATATAAATATCTTAAAGACCGTACAGTTTTTTTTAACTTAAACACAATTTTTTAGCTAAATTTAAACATAATTCCAAGACAAGAAGTATTTAGATTTTGAGATGAAATCATAATACAATTAACGCAGGGAAGACGGATTGCTCGAGCAATCACGCCACGTCGCGCCACACTGATGCGCCATCTCATGAAAAATTATATTCCCTCTGACATCAATTATAGAGATAGTTATTAATTATACGAGGTGTCACAAAAATCAGTAGCTGACTATTTATATTCACATTATAGTGTACACGTAAAAATAAATAAAAAATCAGAAATAAATTTTATTTGATCTCAACTTAGTTTAACCACACCATCCGATATTTTTTTTTTTAACTAAAACATTTTTACTTCAGCAACAGGTTGTTTGTTTTAGTTATATTACGTATGGACCGTTAAAAATCAAATGACCACTCTAGAAAAAAACTCAGATGACCTGTATTTTCTAGCTGGATAAATTTGAAAGTCATATCCCTAACATATCAATATTATATGACATTTTATCAATAAAAAAAAAAAAAAAACACATATTTGTGTCTAGAATCAGTTTTTTAACATTTGATCTGTTATGATATTTTGATATCTATACTTATTTAATACGCTAAGGTTTTTTTTTTTTTTTTTTTGTCTTGAGAACTCCTCCTACAATTTTTAACCGATTTTCAAGTTTTTGGTGTCGTTGGATAGGGCTTGGTCTGTAGTTGTTTCCGCCAAAAATTAATGAGAATCGGACTGAAAATAAAGGCGCTATCGAACATTGAAATCTCAAAATTTCCCATTTAAATAACATTGGGGACTGAATAAAGCATTTGAAACATCTGTTAATAATCAGCTGTAAATACGAGTAGTTATTGGCGATTAAAGATATTCACGTTATTGGATTGTTCGGATGTCATTGATTTAGAGCTAAAGTCACATTTGTACTGTATTTAAATAAATTGCTCGATTTCGAGCAACACTTATACTAGTAAGACTAAACGGCCGCATTTTCAATATACAGATAATGAAAAATAACTTTTCCTGGAAATGGGCATTTGTGTTACAAAGGTGCCATGGAAAAATATAAACTTATTACAGCAGTTCATTCGGTAACACTATAAAAACAATACGTATCAAATCGTAACAGGAAAATATAAGTATAATAAACAAAGTGGCTGATAGTGGTTAAAGAAAGCCGACAACAATAAATCATGAATGACTTTTTTTATCATGCAGCATACAAAAGTTCATTGTTTTCGGGTGCTAACCTCAAAAGTTTTTTTTCTTAAAGCAAAATTGTTCTAAATCCAAAACAAATAAAGCTAATGTAATAAGAAAAAAAAACTACTCGCAGACTACGTTTTATAATGCAATATTATTTTGATATTTTACTCATCCCGCCTGCATATCACCTTTTTGAAGAATATTTAAATTAAGATGGAAGTCAAGCCATTGAGCGTAAGCTATTAAAGTTACTACAAATTAAGGTCATTTAATCACACTCATCCCTTCAGTCATACTCACCTTAAAATACGCACCACAGAGTGAGTCGGTGTTTCAAATAAAGTATCTAAAGTAATAGAAAAATCGAAATAACTGAGTTATTTGTTGTCGGATCTTTCCAAACTTGTTATCATTGGTTAGATAATTCAATTCGTCAACATTTTTGTCATTTGTATGATGATGATAAATTTTACTGGTTTTGAGATACTTGAGTTTAAAAAATTTTAATGACCACCATTTTAAAAATATAAATTGAAAAAAATATTTTTTCCTGAAAAATGAACATTGGTGTATGTAATAAAGGTTCATGATAAATATAAACTTAATAAAACTATCCGCTATGGAAAAATTATTAAGTAAACAATTATTAAATAGTAAAAAACAAAACGGTGGCTAGCAGCTTAACAAAGCATTTTAGGACTTAAATGTTCTCACAATTTTTTTTTATTTCATCCCAGGACTTACTACATAGAGTTTCGGAACAGAGTTTACGAACACCCTGTAAATTGGATGGTTTTTGTATAAAGCCACCCAGTTAAAAAAATAATGAAAAAGTGCAGTATCCCCACAATTACTGGTTTCATTCATGTCTTTGTTGAAATATCCCGGTCAACATTTTTACGCATATTAAAAGTGGATCGCATTAACATGTTTGATGGACGAATGTTGCTATAACAAACATGGAACCGCGCTAATACGGCAATTGCTCAATGACAGTCTGGTGGTCATAATTAATGAGCATAAATTTATCATCAGTTTTGCAGCATACACATTAGTCAATTTAGGCTGTAATTTCACCAAACAACAAAATCTGTCCTCGATTTGACTGTTGGTTATGTTGTAGTTATAGTCTTGTTTTTACTTTGCTTTCGAAATTTAATTCACAATTATGATTCTAACCGTAGTACAGTTAGGCAATATGTAAACAAATGGTATTTATGTGATTTATAAATTGTGACACGCTATATGTGTTCGGTCACCTCCCAGTTCATCAGGATTTAATTGTTTTTGTTATAAAAGTAGGTAAAATTCATCAAAAATGGTTTAACTTTCTATGGTGATTGTGTCTTCCATTATGTTTGTACGTGTGAAATGTACCTTTGTCGCGAGTTGTATTGAAACAATAACGATTTTTCAGTTGACAAATTCAATTAATATCACGTTTCTTTTTATATTATTACAGTAGAACCATTTTACAGTATATCCAATTATTTTTTTTACATTAATTTCCCTATCATAGTATCTCAGGCATCAAATTTTTTATCGTCAGTGGAGATATTACGAGGTAGTAGATTGCTAAACCAGTTGAAAATTTACTTATTATTTTCAATTTAAAAGTATTTACTGTTTGTATAGAAATGTTTTCGATAAAAAACGGATGACGAAAGTGCAAGTTGTACTCATTGTATTCTTCTTTTTACATTTTGCCCTTCTGTATACGTTTTATACAGGGTGTCCCGGAACTCTCTGGAACCCTTTTGTATATTTGTTCCTTGCATCAAGACAAGAAAAAAACATCATACAAATAGGGGTCTAAAATCCATCGTTTAGCCGCTAGCCGCCATTTTGTTTTTTTCACGTAATAATTTTTATTTCCGAAACGGATGGTTGTATTCAGTTCATATTTGGTATGAATCTTTATCATACTAATGTACATTTTCAGGAAAAAAATTATTTTTTTGCACTGTGTATTTTCAAAATGGCGGCCATTTTTTATTTTCAAACTAAAATATCTCAAATTCGGTAAATTTCAAAAAAATTTTATTTAAAACAAAAAAGTTGCTAAATTAAATTATCTAACCAACGGTACCAAGTTTGTGAGGATCTGATTACAAACAACGGAGTTATAGCGGTTTTTCTGTGAAAATGGCCATAATTTGCGTTAATTATAATGCAAAATCAATGTTTTTTTGGAGAAAAATCGCAATAACTCCGTTATTTGTAATCAGATCCCCACAAACTTGGTACCGTTGGTTAGATAATTTAATTTAGCAACTTTTTTGTCTTAAGTAAAATTTTTTTGAAATTTACCGAATTTGAGATATTTTAGTTTGAAAATTAAAAATGGCCGCCATTTTGAAAATACACAGTGGAAAAAAATAATTTTTTTCCTGAAAATGTACATTAGTATGATAAAGATTCATACTAAATATGAACTGAATACAACCATCCGTTACGGAAATAAAAATTATTACGTGAAAAAAAAACAAAATGGCGGCTAGCGGCTAAACGATGGATTTTAGACCCCTATTTGTATGATATTTTTTTCTTGTCTCGATGCAAGGAACAAATATACAAAAGGGTTCCAGAGAGTTCCGGGACACCCTGTATAACGAAACATGATAGATTTTTGTCAAGATTCAAAATGTTTCACCTCAAATATGTGGTTACAAACGTAAATTTGATGTATTAATGCGAAATAATGACATTTCTGGAAAGTCCGATTCAACATTTTTAAACAACCCAGTTTTATCTAATTTTTTCTTTTTTAGGAATGTTTCAGAAATAGAGGTAATTGCAGAAATCGATAGCTTAAAAAATAAATACTCTACAGGGTTTGATGACGTTCCTGATGCTGTTTTGAAACAGTGTGGATCAGAAATAATCACCCCTCTTACTCATGTTATTAACCGTTCGATCAGTGATGGTCATTTTCCAACCAAACTTAAAATCACTAAGGTTAAACCCCTTTACAAAAAAGACAATCCGCAGGAGGTTGTTAACTATCGTCCTGTAGCTCTTCTATCTGTCTTTTCAAAGATTTTTGAAAAAATAGTTCTTTATCAAATACTTTCTTTTTTTGAAAAATTTAATTTACTTGACAAAACACAATTTGGTTTCCAAAAAGGTAAATCTACAGTGGATGCTCTGAATGAAGTAATTTCTAAAGTGGTGTCTGGGCTTGAGACTAAAAGTTGCCCTGTCGCGATTTGTTTGGACTTAAGTAAAGCATTCGATAGTGTGGATTTATAAAAAAACTATTCAAAAAAAAATATTCAAAAATTCTTTTGAATAAACTTTTTGATTATGGAATTCGAGGACCTGCTTTGAATTGGTTTGAATCTTATTTATTTGATCGTATGCAATTTGTGGAATTAGAATCAACCTCAAAAAATATCGCTTTACAAATCAAATCACCGATATTAAAACTTGACTATGGAGTACGTCAAGGGTCAATTTTGGGGCCTTTTCTATTTTAATATATATAAATGATGTTGCTAACGTATTAAAACTCTCCACTTCAACATTATATGCGGATGACATTGCACTCTGTTTTGTAAAGCAGGGAAACATGGATTTTTCAACTTATGAACAAAAAATCTTCTTTGAGGTAAACAATCTGGTTCAATACTTGGCTTCAATTAATCTCTCCCTTAGTATTTCTAAAACAAAAGCCTTATTTTTTCTTACTTTGCAATCTAGAAATCTTATTGATCTAAAAATAGTAGTTGATGAAAGGGAGGTTGAAGAGTTTTCTGAGGTAAAATTTTTAGGACTCAATATTGACTTCAACCTCACATGGAATGGTCACACTGATTTTATTTGCTCAAAATTGAACTCAGCAAAATTTCTTTTATGGAGACTTTCACAAATATGTAATATAAAGGTTTTACTGTCCGTTTACTATGCCTACTGTTACAGTCACCTTTCATATGGTGTAGAGTTATGGGGAAACTCTTCTAAAAAAAACCAATTAAAAATTCTCAAAATTCAAAAAAAAATTGCTCGAATTATAGCTAAACTAAAACAGAGAGATTCTTGTAAATTGGCTTTCCCAGAACTTAAAACTTTGACTTTTCCTTGTATATACATTTACCGCACTGTTTTATATTATAAGCAGCATCAGTCACACTCAACCATCACACCCCACCATTCCTACAACACAAGACAAGGTTTTCAAAATTTCGTTATTGATAGATTAGCAATTCAGGAAAAGTTACCTTTATCGGCTGGAAGAAAATTATTTGACTTTCTGCCAGATGACATAAAAAATATTAACATAATTAAAAAATTCAAATTAAAACTTAAAGATTACTTGGTTGAGAATGCCTTCTACTCAATCCAGGAATTTAGCGGGGTCTCATAGATTGTAGGAATGATTATTATTTATGGTGAGGGTTTTATTGTACTAATTTCAGCAGTGTTTTACTTTATTGTTTGTACTTTATCATAGCAGTTTATCAATTTTTATTTTTTATTGTACTCCTCTCAGAAAACTTATTTGATTCAATTTTGTAAATCTTTGTATATTAGCTTAATTGTAGAATATTTAATTCTCAATATAAAATACTATTACTATTCTGTAATTGACGCAATCCAATGCTTATTCCTGTAAGTTTATGGAAATAAAGGAGTTTTTGAATTTGAATTTTGGATAATTTTTGATAATGGATAATTTAGCTACATCATGCTTTACCGAAGGGTCTATCGAGAGATAAGTCTGTTAATGGTAACAATCGTTGAGCGTAACACCGTGTGGTCAACCGGGATGTTTCGATTGACACAGTAACGAACGTCACAGTTATTTTTAGGAAGATAAAAATTCTAGCAATACTCTTGTTACTAATATTGAAATAAATCAAAAATTTCATTCCCAGTTCATCGGTCAATTGCAAACAACCAACGCAGACAATTAACTCGTTAAGTGTTTCGGATTACAGTACCACGAATATCCATTTATAGCTAGTTATTCGTGCCTGTCTGTCTTCATGTTACAATTACCATTCTGCTAAGCATTTTAATCAACTACATTATTGCAACTTGTTAGTGTTAAACAGCAAATTATACTGTTATCACCTGGAAATAGGTCTGCAGCCGCATTCGTCAAATAAATGATGAAAGCCACACATGAATAACAAGGAAAAATTTTGTTCATTGACACATTTTTAGTAGACAGTTGTATATAAGGAAAACATGGTATTATTTTAATTCTAGAAATTTTGCTATCAAGACTTTAAATAACATAGTTTACCAGTTCTTTAGCATCTTATTTTTCACGTGATTTATTAACTATTTAAATAAAGATCCATATCGTGCAAAATTTCGATTGTGAATCCGTCTATTTTCTTTCACATCTAATATGCTGTTGTAGAAAATAACAACATATTTTCTTATCTGCAAGTGTAAATTATTACTTGGGAATTAAAAAAGAAAATAATGATGTTACAACAGTTTAAATGACCTTAAAGTTTAGATGTTGACTCTTTAATTACCAACAGTGATAGTGACTTGAGAAACTATGCAAGGCAGTGCATCACCAACTCCTTACACTGTGTCTTCTAGCCACAACAATTTATCGTGGTCTTATTGAACGAGAAAGCACTTGAAGTGAGTATGGTAGAGCTACTATACTTTTTGTAATGCTACAAATTCACTGATTTATGTGTTATATATTTCCTTAAGAACAGATTTCAATGCAAATATCATTATCTAAATCGATTAATACCTTGTTTAATTAATTTTATACCCCTTGTGTTTATGGGAAAGTTCGTCCATTTGAAGATAAAACCAAACAATAATAAAAAAAATAATAATAATTGGTGGGGGTTGGGGCATAAGTTTTACATTAAACAAATTTATGAAAAAATCACTTTCCAAAATTATATTTGACTACACTAACGGTGTTGCATTTATGTAAGACAATTCTACCTGTCCATGACCCTATTTTTGGGATTATAGCTCTTAAAGATTACCTATGGCTAATGTTGTAACGGCAATTGGTATGTTATCTAAGAAATTCATCCCAAAATGTGCTAATTCCTATTATTTCATTATCATTACGAGTCGTTGCCCGTCGATCCTCGACGGATACAGCTGCAGTCCTGAATACATGTTTAAAATGTAACTTGCTATTTCCTTCCAATTAATCAGCTCCTTTACATAATTAAGTTCTGTAACTTTCAACAATTTAACAATCAATAGTTATTTATTTTTAATCAACCCAATAAGGTTGTGTAGTTTATAGAGGAAAATTTTTTAACTGTTTTCTATCTATTGGAAGGACAATAAATTATAATTATATACGTTTTTAGGTACTGGCCGTAATATACCAATTGCTTCTTAAGTGTTAGGTCTTCTACTGTATTTATACCAAATAGGCCTACCTCGTGTATAGTCAGTGTTAAAAGGTTTTTACAATTGAAATTTTGTAAAACAAATTCATTGCCAAGGTTTTAAAATGCCGATTTTATTATGAAAGTAAATAACGTCAAAGTCAATAAAACCTTATAATATAGAAAAAATTAGTTTTTATTAGGTACAAACTGCAAGTTAACCGGTCCAGTGGGAGTCTCAGACAAACTGTTCAAAGTATTGAACAATGTGACATTTTTTCCCTACGTTAAGGCTCTTGAAGAAATTTAATTTTTAATTGTTGACTAACTTATCGAACGTATTTCCTAAATACAAATAAAACCTGCTAATATAGGACAAAAAACGTTTTTTTTTGTACAGCCCCCATGTAAATCGGCCTAGTAAAAGTCTCAGAAACTGTATTCGCCTATCAATTAGTACTACGCTGAGTCACAAGACATCTCGTTCTAATCAAATTTACCTTTACCAATTGTAGTCTTGATCACACCAATGAGTTTAATTAAAAATATAATAAAAATATTATTTGCGACTAATTTGATAATATTAAACCATTCTTTAGACAGTTGTACCGACTAGACCTTTTTTGGGGCCGATTTTTATTTAAGAAAAGATTAAGATAAATGTAAGATGTAGTAAAAATCATTATAAAATTAACGCAAAGGAGAAGGATCGCGTAGTAATCGCATCGTCTCGCTTCTCGCCGATGTTAGTACCAACATGGGAAACTATTGTTCCGTGCGAATGGTTTTTTGCTTGGTAATTTCAGACATTTCTATTTTATTGAACAAAATTTCAACAATAGTTTAATCATCAGTGATTTTATAAGTATAAGACTAAAGAAAATATTAGGCTTAGGTATAAAAATAGGTGAAGTTTTTGAATGCATCACGTGAATTTAAAATATGAACCCAGTATTTGGAAACATTTAATTTTGTCGGAATTTGAAAAAAATGATATCAGGTGTTGTAAAAATTTCTTTAATTTTTAATGGACATGAAATTAAACTATGTAATTAAACAATATTCAGCAAACTAGAGATGTTTTATTTTTCTGTGTCTTCCCCTGATGTACGACCCGGTATAGGGATCAGCACAGTCTGAGCGACGCGCCGCGCCGCCCTCGGTTTTCAGGGTGAGGTCGTTGCGGCCGGTGACAGTCAACCACCCAATGCATTACCTGGCTGTGTCATGCATGACACCTCGCATTGATTACACGTGATTATATTGCCTGCAGGACGTCAGTCGACACCTAATTATACTGGTATATCCGTCCACATCACGCCTGTCTGGTGAGCGATAGGAAAAATATTTGTTCATCATCGGATTGTCCGTTCCATGAACTAATCATATACGTCATATTGAAATTCCCCTGCCTTCGTACATGATCCATAAAAATATGTGTGTGTTTTGTGGACACTAAGAAAAATTGATACTGTCAAAAAAGATGTAGAATCAATACGGAATACGGAGAGATTTTTTCATAGTGTTGTTAATAATTTCTTAATGATTAACTTATTTTAACGTAAACACCATTTGTTCGTCATTCAATTACAAATATCTTTATGTTTCAGGTAAATATTTGTGAGGCTGACATAATCAATCTCTACCGTAATCACGTAAGTTTTAAATAAAGCAATTTAACTTTATGTATTAAAATAAATTATCTTGGTTTTCACCAAATTTTTTCAAATAAATAACAATTTATGCGTGAAAGAGACAATTTTTTTAATTGTAGGCTAGTTTACCTTTAACGTAAGCTTGTAAAATTTTTTTGAAGTTTATTTTGATAGTTGCAATTTTTCTCAATAAATTACTGTAAGCGATGAACACACGAGATATAAAAGCAATAAAAATGTAAACACAAACCTACTAAGGGAGACGAGACGTAGCCTACAGTATTTTACACCCAGGTGCCTTGTACTTTACGCGGCCGGCGTGGTGGCTTTGTTATCAGCGGTGATAATCATCTGCAGGATGTTGGCGTCGGCGCGATTGTGTGGCCGGATTGATGGCTCCTATTCGTTATCAAAACAAAGGTCCTGCTTCTGAATGGCTCCTGATCCTGAAAAATCACCTCGACTCGAGTAACTGGCAGCACATCATCAAACTCTTAGTTAAATATAAAACATGTTATTTGTTATAAAGTGAAATTTCTTTCTCAACTCTCTTTATGTGCTACGATTGAACTAGTCAAGGAAAAATAAATCTTAAAGGCTCTTTATAAAATATTTATTAACCGCTGTTTTGTCGCACCGAGTTAACACATCCGCTACGGCAGGTGCTGCTATTGACAGGTTCATCTGTTTATCCTGGCATACCAGTGCTTTTAAAGCAAATGAAAATATAGTCTCTTTAATCACGAGTTTCCAAATACATTTACGCTTTTCCTACGAGGTTTTATGAGGCACTGGCCAAGATCCTTTTAAAATTTCCTAGTTTAGAAAAGCAACTTCAGGCCCGTTTATGAACTTTGGATTTCGCCAAAATGCTTCAATCGTTTGACTATTGAAGTTAAAAAATGTACAAAAACTTTCTAATTTAAATACAAGGATTACCTTTTTTACTTTTAACATCCTTAAAATCTTGACATCCTTGGTCATTACTGACCGGTAATCTTTCATTACCAGATTTAATTTCATTATAAAATCTTAAACTTTCTTACTAGGCAGTTCATCCTATTGCTTTTGAAAGCAATCAGCTGACTCTCTGTTGTTGCTGTATTTACTATATAAATACGAATAGCCGATTCCCTAGACTCAAACTTACCCTTTATATCCCTAGAACAATCATGAACCATTTAAGCCCCTTAACGGTTGTGTATAAAAAGGCGTTTTCTCAGCTATGACACGAAAACGTTTATTTCCCATCTAAATCACATAATTAAACTCTAATCATAACAACAAAATTGTATAAAAGCTCTTTCGTAATTTTCATTTAAGGTAAATTTCACGCGTAAACATACGTGCTCCTTAGTTAAATATAAGAGATCATTCACATCGGAACGCTGTATTCGCCGGCAACAAAAGGCCGCTGACAGGAGCTGCAGCGCAGCGCCCCTATGTCGCCCCCAGCCGCCATTCATTATGCTGATATCTGTAATTATAATACACCACATAATTTTGTTTCGAAATCAGTGAATAAGGGAGTGTCGTGTTGTTTTCCACTCTAAGTGACATTGATAAACTCCGATGAAAATATGTCTAATTAGCCAATATTAGTTATCATAAATTTTTTAATTGTAATTGTGTTACATCTTGCATTTTATTTATATGATTCACTCATAAGCTTGGATTTTTTTAAGTATTTGGAATTGGAAACAGTAAACGATTGGGGAAAAACTTCCACGTGAATTTTAACTTTTTTACGAATCACCCATGTTTACAGGCACTATTCCATCATGGTAGTGGACAAACAATACACGATGGTCAACAAACGAATCAACCAACATACCACCGGTTAATTTGCTAGAGAGAAAACAGTAATCGATTAGATCGAGTAATTAAACACATAGCCCTTGACGATCGCTGTGAAATGAGTATCAGGAAGGGATTCCTGGAACATGAACTGGTGAAATTCTGTGTTTACTTCGTATAAAAGCGAACTTTAAAAATTGATGCTACGTGGTGTATATTGTTATTATTTTTAATGTGTCCAGAAATACATTTTGTGGATTGGATTGTAATTTCAAGTTATTTAACATCAAGTTTTTTAATAATTTAATTGTTAAAATTTAAACCGGTGTTTCTATAATTGAAGTTTTTTAATGGAAGTTTTTTTTTGTAACAACAAAGAAGTATGAGAAGTTGTTGAAATCAAAACTTAATAGTAATAAGTTATGATATGTTTTGAATGTTAATATAAGATAAACAATGACTATTAGATTAGTTTTGTATTACTGCTATTCAACACTGACAGTATCGTACCACTTTAAGTGATAAATTATTGTTTCGTAATGGTCTTTTATCCCTTATAAATTACCAATGCCATGATGATATTTGGAGCAGCGGCCGTTGCTCAGGCAGAGGTAGAGTGTTCTGGCTGGCCCGGGTCCAAATCTGGCTCTGGGGCAAAAGATCGTTCGGCCGCTCTCATGCCGGAAGTTCGGAAGTCACGTTAAGCCGGTGGTTCGCATAGAAAACAAAATAGTGCATGCCTTTCATTCGAGGAGTACTATAAGTTAATTTCTGATCTCTCTCCACTAAAAGCCATTCGATTAAGGTACTGTTATTATTATTATTAAATGGAGCAAAGAAGCATAACTAAAAAAAAGGAAATAGAGTTATTGCTGTAGAGAAATATTAAACCTAAGTTTTGTATGCTTTCGAGGAGTACGTTGAAGACAGATTTTCGTCAAAAATTTAATTTAACTATTTTAAATATGACATTAAAATCAGTTTTGGTTATGAACATCGTGATAATTGTTGGTTTTAAATAAATAGGCTGAATCTAACACTAGGAAAATCCATTTTTAACTTAACTCTATTTAAAAACAAAAAAATTTTAATAGATAAAGGTTTTCCTACATATTTTTCTTCTGATTAAAAATATTTATCTGCTTGGTTATAACATCGTCAAAACAACACTGTAATGCTTAGTGCAAAGACTACACAAGCTATGTGTTATATCCATGTGTTGAAGTTGACTGTGTCTACCTCAGTTATGAATCTTAATTTAGTTTGAGAGCTGTAAATGCGAATGATTTAACAAAATAAAGAAGATGCACTTAATATAACTTGATTGGAATAAATTAACTTCACTAAAATTGTTCAATAACTCCGTTGTGTTTATAATATTAAATATAACAATCGGGTACCAAATAGTAATACTACTAATTGAGTATTAAACAGTGGTATGATTTTCATATCAAATTTCCTACATGGCTGGGCCAGGGAAGTGGACCTTACTAAAGGACTTGGTCCACAACAAAGCTATGCATGCAGATTGTTGGTTTTCTTCCCACCCATTCGCTGCAACCATCATTGTAACTGACCGTATCAGCTCATTCCGTGGCGGCTGTTACGATTTGCATCAATCATGAGCCTCTCTTGATGGAATTCCTTCTGTTCGAATGATGGCCACTACTGTCCAGCTAATTCATTACCTTTGTTTTAACTACAGCATTTTAAAATCTTAATTTTCCACGGATTTAATTTTGTAACACTAAGTAACTACTAACAATTTAATAATATTAATATTAATTTAATGCAACCAATTATTATGTGTATTAATTCTTTAAAGTTTTTTATTACAAAGCATATATAGATATTACGGTTGTTGGCCCACACCACAGAAAAAGGAACCCATACGCAATAGATTTTCCTTCTTAAAAACCACGGGTTTTCCTTAAATGAGGGAGTCACTAGCTTTGAATGATTTTTTAATTGTTGGAAGAAATATAGCATAGAAGGAATTTTACTCACGATGTTAGATGGGGTAGTAACTATAATTTACCCCATCGGAATAAACATTTAGTTAACAATTGCTTACAAATTAAATAATTTAATATACATGTAAAGCATTTTATTTATTACTTTTCAATAATGTTGTAACTGTACCTTAAACAAAAGTTCAATTTAGTGTGTTTCAATGTTGCATTTAGCATTGGAGTGACTGCGGCTGGTAATTAAATTCAAAGATATGATCATTACGTTGAACAATCAGATGTGACAGTTGTGCACTAGCCATCAGTTGGGCGTCAGGAACACAGTCCTGTTATCGACTTAATTCCCAGTTATGAATAAACATACTTTCGCTGAGCTCGAGATTAACCAATGCATAATAATGAATGTGTGGGCAAAGAGTCCTTTGAAACTTAAAGCCTTGTGCACGGTATACAGTTAATGCAGACGTACGTTTTCCTATTTCTGTTTATAAGTTTCGTGACAAGTTATTAAAATTTGGCCTTTAAAAATTTCCTCTGAGTTTATATTTGAGTTCCCCCACCCATAAACGATTTCTTGTTTAAAAATACAGTACGATACATATGGTTTAGTGCGGTGACTGGTGCAGGAAAAGAAAAGAAAATACTATAAATGGAGTTACAATTTGTACTTATATGGTCTGTTGTCATACCGTACTAAAACATTTGTGACAACAAGTAATACATGTGGGCTGTTAGCTTAAATTTTTTTTATATTTTTTTTGTAGTTTAACTTAAAACAAACTGATCCAGGTATTCTTATAGTGAGTCAACCTACCCTCACTTTTGACATCCCGGAAAGACTCGTTCAGCTGCATGCGCAGTTCACCGGAGATTCACTCAAAAGTTTCATCTCCTACATCCATTCGACTTTAAACTTGAGTTTACGTGACTTATTCAAAGTAGAGTTCCCTAGAGCGGATTATAACTATCAAAGTCACTCAAGAAGACGTCCTTTTATAAAAGTGGTTTTTTCTAAGAGTACTCTTCTTCACTATGTCTTGCACGATAATTTCAGGTATCTAATCAGGTATCTATTAGTCCCAATATTATGTATGCTTTTACACTATGTAAGCGTTTTAAGATCTGTTATTAAACCTGATTGCCTAAAGAGCATTTTACGTTGTTTTTTTCTTAAATTAATATCTTAATAGTTATTTGTGCTTCTAGGGACTAAAGTACAATGTTTACTCCCTGAGGGAGAAAAGTACTTTAGTCCCTTGATGCACACAACATTTTTCCTCCACCTACACGAATAAAATTTAGGCCTAATAGGCCTACCGTAGATAATTTAACTTTACCTTCATATGATCCCTTGCTCCATCAAGCTGGATCTGTCACATCAACATAAAAAACACACAAGGTAGGCCATATCAATTTTGAAGAACACAAAAAAACAAAAATATAATTTAAGCCTAGTCAAAAGTTTTACACTTATGTTTTGGACTTCTTAGGTTAATAGCCTACCCAAGCAAAATGTAAACAAACACCTACACTGCCACGGCCATCTCTAATACTAGAGATGCTGCTCACCCACTGCTGACTGAATGGTCAGCAGGTGAGAAGCAGCTACAGCTGCTATTAGTCAACAATGAGTAACGAAACAAATACAAGTAACAGCTGACTGTAGCTCATGTTCTTTTTAATCTCTCTTTTAATGTTATTCTTATGTAACTAACTTTAGCCCCGTGGTACGAAAAAATTCGAGTTTTCCCTAGGTAGAAAGATTAAGTATTCAAGTCACATGGGATAGAAATTAGTACTTTACTACTCTATTCCAAGGAGTAAAATACGGCTTTAGATAGTAGGTGGAGGAAAAAATACTTTTCACAGGCTTACCAATAAAGTGTTCGAAAAAATTGCTTTAATGTCCACGGAGATGGTCTAAAAATATGTGCAGTGGGCCAAGTTATGAATTTCTCACCATGAGAACGTTTTCCTACAGTAGCTAATGTACAGATTATATCACCTTTTATTTGTAGAAAACAGAGATATTTATAAAAATGTGTCTTTTTTGCATTCATTAGTTTTGTTACTTGTCTTGCTGCTATTAACTGGCTCTATTTGCACTCGAAGAGCCCGTCAAGACAGTGAATGCCCAACTCCTTACATCGTATTCACGCCACAAACATCCCAGCGCTGAATTTATAGCTACATCTACCCCGGATATTGAGGAGAAGGCGCTTACACGGATTTGATAAAAGTTGAATGAATATTTGTATTCTACTTTTAAAATTACTTCTGTTTCAAAGAACTGTCTAGTTTCAAGCTGGACAAAATCGTTTTAGTCTTCGAAACATACGTTAGTCTTTTTTAAACTAGTTTTTAGTCAATGCAATTCTTCACACATAGAAAAGGTTTACTGTACCAGTACAGGTTTTTATTCATATATTTATTGACTTTAAATACTAAAATAAGGCTTTTCCTATAACTTTTTAATATATTTAAACGTGACAGTGTTTCGTTTGTAGAGTTTTTTCCTTCATTTTTGTAAGATCTATTTGAAAAGTTTAATACTTATGATTGATAGTCTAATGTGTCCGGTGTTATAACACATTTGACGCATGGCCGGCGCGGCGGCCAAAGTGGGGCATTCATGTAACGCCAGCCACACCTGGTCGTGTGATAAGCATAGTCGTATGAATTACAGATCCACTTGGTCACAGGGCCTTTGTTTTTAAAGGATTTCTAAACCGTTTTAAGTGGCGTGAGCCAATTCAATGGTAACGCATGCTGAATTAGCCCATAAATAGAGTTTGTCCTAACGTTTGCCTCTGTTATTTTGGATTCATATTTTACAAAAAGTTAAGCTTTTAATCAAAAGAAGATTTGATACTAAACTGCAGTACTACTAATTAATTTAATTACTAAAATATACTTATTTTGTTGAAATAAAGTATGTATATAATACTACAATTAAATTAAAAATGAATGTTTCAAAAGAGTCTTATGTTTGAACTTAGACTCAACTCATTTAAATTAAAATTTTTCGTAAAATACCAAAAGAGTAGACTATATTGGGATGTTTAGTTGTACGAAACGTTATTTGATAATATTAATTTAGCTGCGGTGGTTTGAGTTATTTAATTAGTTAGGTGAGAACTGCCGGGATTGATCCACTCTGTGGTAATGGGTTTCACAGTATTAATACATGTGTGACTGTTATCTATGTGATATGATTTACTTTCAAGTTTATAATTTGTTACGATTTTGCCATCATATCACGTGTTTAAGCTCAGTCCAAGTGCTCCGTCTTTCGCATTGTTGGCGTGCAATCACAATCTCTACTGGAATCATTCTGGACTCCAGCAAAACTTTTGATTGCTTGGGACACGAACTGATGCTCAAAAAACTTGAACAGCTTGGTGTAAAAGGACAAACCCTATCGTGGATCAAGAGTTATTTAGAAGGAGGAAGCCAGGTTGTAAAATCAATGACACACAAAAAACATACGCCAAGGAGTAAGATCCAACCCTTTACCCATAAACAGAGGAGTACGTAACTCAGGGATCGGTATTGGGACCAGTCTTATTTATTAGTCGCCGCGTCATCACCAAACATCAACTCCTATATTGCATTGAATAAGGCGTACCAATACTGACATTAAAACGACGAAGTTGTAAACGCTGAAAAACCAAACTAGCTTTCGGGAGAAACAGGAAGAAGTCCCAGAGGTGCCAGAAGTGACAATGGAATGTCAGACAAATTTTTTAGGAATGATTATCGACAACGACTGGTGTGCAATCACAATTGGATTTCCCCGTTTTTCGCAACATTGGTGTGCAACCACAACCCAGGTGCCCCGATAAGTGATCAGTTACAATATAAGTCCCTCGTCTTTCGTACTAATGGTTTTTAAAATGCCAAGTGTCTCTTCCTTCCCACTACCGGAGTTAAATCGCATTGTAAGTTTCTCTTAGTTCGCACTACCGGCGCCAGTGTTTGTCGCGCCGTGTGAACGCATCCCTCTCTCCAGGTGTGGTTATCGACAGATTCATCTGCGGCTGATGACGTCCTTTATCAAACCCATTCCTCGTCACGAGGCTTTATAATCAAAATAATACCAATGTTCATATTGTTTTCAAGCATTTTACTACCAGCACGCAAAGTATTTTTACCTATTTTGAAACAACAAAAATTCCCAAGTAAGGTATAGCTTAAATATTATTATGATTTTTATGAAAACCAATCCCGTAATGAAATATGATTCAATGTTGTTGGCAGTTTCTTACTGAATTATTTTATTTTGTTTATTTATTGCTCATTCCGGTTGTTAAACAATTGTGCTCTCCTTCTTAATTTTAGTGGATGGGAATAATCATACACGCTTTAACACACATTAGTCCAGTATTTTAGGATAATGTAAAGTACCTTTTGCTGAAATTTCGAAAACTTTGAAATCCACCTCCCCCACCAAGTAGGGCTTGTGTTTTTTTCAAAAACATGCCCTTAATGATATGGACTTGATACATTTTTCAGGGTTTATCTTTGAGTACGTCCCACATCGAAAGTCTAAAAAAATAATTTAACTTGTGAGCAGTTTTCTGTAAACCCGACCTCAAACGTTTCAATATGTTGGATACTATTGAATTGAATTTTTGTAGTTTTAATGCAAATTTCGATCCCCTGCCATTTTTGAATAAATTATCCTTTTAAAATCCGTTTTGTGGAACTAGTATTTTATTAAAAGTTCCTAAATATGATGTGCTACTTGTGCTATTTAAACAAATGTAGTTAAAAATGGCAACCCCCATGGGCGGGGGGTGAGGGGTGGATTTGAAACTTTGCTCAAAAACGTGTTGAAAAAGCTAGTTGAAATATTCATAGTCGTGAAAAATTTAAAAGCATTAGTACAATTTGGGGACACCTGGTATGCTCAACTAAAAGTTTAAACCGTAAAAAGTTTAATAATAGCGTATTCCCTATAGGGAAATTCACTAAAAAGTTGCAAAAAGTCACATTGGTGTATTTGTTAAAGCCCCTATTATGTATTACATTCGTAACTTTTAATTAATGTGACTGTAGGTTATTCATCTCGGCATAATTTTGTTTTAGCCCAACAAAAGGCCGCTGATAGGAGACTCATCGTACCGCCCGTATCGTGCCCCCAGCTTCATTGTGCTGATATGTGTTATTGAGATCCACCAGATTATGTCCCTGAATGTGAATTATCTTCCTGGTTGCACTGATAAAGCAATGTGTTTGTGCTTGTCTTCAAAATTCAAACTGTGTTTTTAATATTTAAGCTAAAGCAATGTTTGATCACAGCACATTACTTAAACTTAGGTTTAAACCTATTCACACGGATTTGATAAAAGTTGGATGAATATTTTTACTATATATTTTTAATTGCCTCTTTTTGAATGAACCGTATAATTTCAAAAATAAAACTAGACTTAATTGTTTTTTACCTGTAGTCTTCAAAACATACATTTGTCTTTTAAAATTAGTTTTTACTGCCGATGCAATTCTTTACACATTTATAACTTTTTTGTGAAAATTATTTTTATTTCTTAATTTATATTTAAGCCTTCAAAATGGTTATAAGTGTCCTAATTTTTATGTTAATTTGATTTATTTCTAAATTTACTCTTATTTAGTTATTCTAATTTAACGCAACATCATTTGTAGTCGAGTATTGTATTTCTACTGTCACTTATTTAATATTTTTTCACATGAAAAATGTGATTTGCAGGTCTATTGTATTGAATAGGATATAGAGTGATAACCCTGTTGAAAGAAAATAGGCACTCTACATGATTAGAAACTAATCAAATACAACACGTTATCGTTTATTTGCTGAATATAGAACACAATGATCGATGATACCTAGTAATCAAACGCCAGAGCTTTCGTCGACCGTTGTTCAGTAATTACGAAGTGAATTATATAATGGGGCTTGCAGAAAAGTCCTTGGAATTTTCAGAGTTCGCCATTGCACAAAAGTAGGTTTCGTTTCGTAAGATGTCATACGTAGCAGTTTCACAGTTCGATCTCCAACTTGGATTGCACCGCTATAGCGTTATAAGGGCGTTCGATATGCCTATCTTAGTCCAGTCAACCTGTGCCGTAGAACACCATTTTGAGGAAAAAAATAGTATAAAGCTAATTTTTTCCCCATCGACTACTACCATTTAGAGAAGTGTTTAGCCAAAAGTCCCCGCCCCTACCCCCCTTGCTTCCCCCCCTGTGCCCCCCTAAACATGAAAAGTGTAAGGGTTTCGTAAATCGCTTCTATCTCGATTACTAAGCAACTTATCGGATTGAAATTTCTTTTATTATTTTTGTTATAACATTGTCTATAATTAATGTCCAGTTAGCTTTCGTCGTAACTTTCACCGTTTGTTCGTAATTCGTATGAAAAAGTGAAAATTTGTATATTTTTCGGCTAGTAATTTTACTTTTTGTCCCATTACTTTTCACGCCGACATTTTATGAAAAAATGTTTCCTACAAAAGTTATAGCTCCTATAATTACCTTTAAAATGATATATAATAGTAGTTACATTGTTGGATATCCAGCACGGTTTAGCCGGTGCAATGCGCTGATGCCTACGCTGTCACGACGGGTTCGGTCGAGGTGGGGCCAGCCGGCGCGGCGTTGCAATCACAATGTTGTGGTATAGTGAGAGTGTTTTTTCATCTGTAATTTACACTATAGCTTTTTTTACCAAATCCAATAAAGTCTCATTGAAACCTTAATTCCTCACTAATTTACATGGGTCAAATAATAATAAGTCATTGTATAAAGCTAGAAAACGCACTTTTAATAGTTTTGTTCTTAATAGTTTTAAAAATATTATTTTACAATAAAATAATAGCGGTATCTTGATTTGAAGCAAAAAATATATTTGGATTATTCTCATTAAGAAATAACTTCACTGACGATTTCTTAATTTTTGGAAGTCTTTTAGCAGTTGCAGGAAACAAAGTTTATAATTTCTCAGGTGCCGGTGTTTTTTTTTTTTTTTTTTTTTGAGTGCACTGGGTATAGCATATTGTTAGTTAAAATCCACCCCCAGCATGTAGCGCTGAGTTCCTTATATCCGATCTATTTTTGATTCTGATGATAGGTTCGATAATATGGTACTTCTGACTTTTTGCAATTGATGAAAAGGTTGTCGGACAGAGACCAGGTAAATGAAATTAAATACTTCAAAACGTTATCACTATTACATTGTCACTTTGGTGGAAGACTTTATATTACAAACATGAAAAATAGTGAATCGTCAATTGTTTGTTTAAAAGATACGGCGGATAAAATTGTGTGTAAAACTTGGTACTCTCAAAAGAAAAGCAACAAAGATGATGAAATTAAAGTCCGATTTAAATTAGAACAGTCCTGGGTGGCGCCCCCTCCCGTGCTACCCAGGACTGTTACAATTACCCCCCTTGCTACAAGAATGTTCTAATTTAAATCAGACTTTAGGAGAATTGTTTCTACATCAGCAGCAGCTTTGAAAAGAAATTCAAAACCAAGTTCATGATGACTTGCAATATCCCAGTGTTGAAGATATAAGGTCAGGCGGGAAAGATGTTGTTCCAGAACTACTAGATTTGTTTTTAAACGATCTAATAGACGAGAAGGCAAACATCAGAATAAAGTATGGACGAAAAACTAAAGAGGATTACTATAAACCACATAATATTAAAACTATGTAGGCCTAGGTCTTTTCAATCACCTGTCCAGTCTGCTTTTGGATTAAACTTATCAAGACGTATGGCTCCAAACATTTAATAGACATGTGTTACTCTCTGGGGTGTTCAACGTCATACTATGAGCAAGTAGACAAAAATATTCTCAAACAGTTCTTAGGATAATCTTTCATCTTCAAACTATATGGATGCACAAGGTCTGTAAGTCTGAATGACAGTATATATTCAATGTATCTTAAAGCTATTGCAAAAATGTCATTAAAATCCAAAGTTAACATGGTATCCCTACCTCCAACATCTGGCCCTGCTAAACAACACGCTTATCGAACATATAGTGTAGTAAAATTAGTCGGGAAAAGTGAAATAATTTGTTGACAGCCAATTTCTTTTGAAATTTGTTCTATGGTATCCCCTGACCTTCTTCCGAAAAGTCCCCTGAAATCCCATGTGGGGATCATCATGCCTAAAAACGAGGGGTTGGCCCATAAGGAGTTACAATAAAATTTTATATTAAGCATACTAAAAAAATACATTCCAGAAGGTTTATAAATATCGAATTAAAGGCTTTAAAATGTATATTACGATGCCGTAAACCCTACCTCAATAAAACGGTCGGGAGGAAAATGGCAGACGTTCAAAAAATAGAATAAAATGATATCAAAACTTTGAAATGCAACAACTTTTGACATATTTGACCTTTTGAGGTGTGGTTTTTAGCTATGTTTTATCCTGCATGAGACCTTTAAAATGATGTATGACATGGCTATGGACTAGCAAAATTGCTTCAAAACTTCCTCTTTAGGACAACCATGTTAGAGGGTGTTTCAAGAGTAATATGATAGGCATTTTTAAGTCGAGCTATAAGCATTTTCAAAGGTAATTGGAAAATCAAATGTTTGCCACAAACAGCACATCAAAAGGTCAAGTATTTCGAATGTTATTACATTTTTAAGTGTTTAGGTTAAAATTGGATTTTTATTCAAAGTTTGACAGGCTGCCATTTTAGACTCGGGTAACCTTTTGAGATGTGGTGTTTGCGAAATAAAATTTTCCGACTTAAGAGCTTTAATTTGATATGCCTAAGACCATTGGTCGACGAAAGATTTATTTCTGACTCCACGTGGGCCATCCCATCATTTTAAGCATGTTGCCCACTTGGGATTTCAGGGGACTTTTCTGAGGGAGGTCCAGGGGATGATGACATAGAGCACATTTCAGCAAAAATTGGCTATCCAATTTTTTTCATTATTTAGCTATATTTTGGCTTAATTTTACAACACTTATATTATTAAATTACAAAATTGGTCGGAGATAAGAAAATCAGCGCTACATACTGGGGGTGGATATTACCTGACAATATGTTGTATCCAGTGCATAAAAAATAATTTTAAAAACACCGGCATTTGAAGAAGTTATAAACTTAGTTTCCTGAAACTGCGCAAAGACTTGCAAAAATTATTGTAGCTGCTTTAGAGCATAGCTTGATTGCACAGAAATGTGCGGGAGCAGTGGCGGATCATGCAGCAATGCAACTTTGAAGTCAAGGAAAATTAAGAAATGGACGGGGAAGTTAAAATCTCAGCAATGGACAATATCAATTTATATATTAATTAGAATACTACGAATAGATTTTTTCACTTCAAATCAAGATACCGCTATTATTTTATTGTAAAATAACATTTGTTAGACTATAAGGAACATGTTCAAAAACAAAACTATTAAAAGTGCGTTTTCTAGCTTTATACAATGACTTATTATTTGACCCATGTAAATAAGTGAGGAATTAAGGTTTCACTGAGACTTTATTGGATTTGGTTAAAATAGCTATAGTGTAAATTACAGATGAAAAAACACTCTCACTATACCACAATATTGTGATTGCAACGCCGCGCCGGCTGGCCCCACCTCGACCGAACCCGCCGTGACAGCGTAGGCATCAGCGCATTGCACCGGCTAAACCGTGCTGGATATCCAACAATGTAACTACTATTATATATCATTTTAAAGGTAATTACAGGAGCTATAACTTTTGTAGGAAACATTTTTTCATAAAATGTCGGCGTGAAAAGTAATGGGACAAAAAGTAAAATTACTAGCCGAAAAATATACAAATTTTCACTTTTTCATACGAATTACGAACAAACGGTGAAAGTTACGACGAAAGCTAACTGGACATTAATTATAGACAATGTTATAACAAAAATAATAAAAGAAATTTCAATCCGATAAGTTGCTTAGTAATCGAGATAGAAGCGATTTACGAAACCCTTACACTTTTCATGTCTAGGGGGGCACAGGGGGGGAAGCAAGGGGGGTAGGGGCGGGGACTTTTGGCTAAACACTTCTCTAAATGGTAGTAGTCGATGGGGAAAAAATTAGCTTTATACTATTTTTTTCCCTACCAAAACACAGGTTGACTGGACTATCTCGTTTTATTTTTATTTACAAAAATTATCTTTTATTGTTTAACACAGCGTTATAATGCTTATATTATTTTAGTAATATTTTTTTCATCTGTGATAGACATAACAACAATTTGTAAACTATTAATCTACTCTGGGGTTAACATATGTTACGACACTTTAATTAATTAGTTGCTATCGGTATACTAATTTGTGGGCGAATGATGTATAATTTATGCTACTAAACGTAGAAAAAAAACTTCTTAGCGTTTGATTTTTTTTATTCAAAGAAAATTTAACCTAACTTTTTTGTAAATTAAGAATGAAACTAGTAATTGTATCATACAATTTATAAATTCAAAATAGACCGGCTGTACATTTTAGTTTTATCTGAAAATTGAAAAAATATTCCATACATTTTGATCAATGTGAATTGCTTTGCAGCTCTTAAGTCTGCAGTTTGCTGTACTGAATAGTTCCAGAATCTGGAGCATGATGGTTCTTTTGCTGTACAGTATTGCCAAATTGTATTTTAATCAAATACCTATTTATTACAATTTCAACCTATCTTTAAAGTTCATTTTATTCATTAGCTATCACGACACTATTAACTTCGTCTGCTTCTTACTATGTTTATGTTTTAAAATCAATTTCACTGATGATGAACTAAATTTTGTTGACTTTTTCTGTATACATTCACTGAACGCTAAATTTAAGTCTTCTGAGAAGAGGGTTATTTTTTATTTTATTTCCATAAGTGAATTCAAAGAAGGTGATGTTAGAAGAATATATCACCATACAGGCATATTTATTTATATCTTACTAAATGTACAATGTGGTCAACCCAGACTAAATGAAGTAGCCGAATATTTTATTAATTTCCTTAAATATTTTTATAAATTTAGAAAAACCTTTTAGGATTTTAAAAAAAGTTTTAAAGATATCATATTTGTCCACTTTATATAAAAAAATATGTTTGTTCGTAAATTTTAAGTATACAAATTTGCACAAATTTTTATGGGAACTACGTTTTAACATGATTTTATACACTACAGAATCGAAAAACTGTTTAATCACAGGCTACATCGGCGCAACGCGGAGACGAGTGTATACCAAGAGTCAGACACCGCGCCGTGTGTTGTGAAGCTTACGAGCCCATTCAGCGCAGTGTAGCAACAAACACTGAAATCCGACGTCTCTATCAACTGGGCTAAAAGACCACTTAACTATGAATATAAAAGAGCACATAGTCATTTGATGATTGACATACCGGGAAATTGTTTGTGTGAATTGTGTTAAAAATAAAAGTATTTAGCTAGCACGCTGGAATCTGGTAAAAACAAACTTTACACCACTACCGCAATACCACCAGTGCTTGTATCGGTCGGTGCTGACCAGAACTAGCAAACTATAAGTGGATTACATCTTGAGCGCTACTTTGACCGCAGTAGGTTATGGCAGTGAATTTATTTAAGTTTTTAAATGTTTAAATTCCATTTTTTAAATCGCAATATATATTTACTCACTGCAAACAACGATAAAATTGTAAACAATATGTTATTGCTAATCTAGGGATGTGTATAGATAGGGCCTGCAAAGCTTAGTGCTCTCATTTTAACAGATTACTGGACTGACGCTGATAATTAACGCGTAAAATGTTTCGAATTACAGCAGGATGAAAACCTCCCCCAATTTGTTATGCGGGCACATGACGTGAATGAATTGCTGGTGGGCTGCTTTTTTTACAACAAAATAATCAGCTATAAAATAGGTTAGGTAACAGATAATTATTTATAATCCATTACCCAATTTTATAAATTTTACTGTTAACCCCTACAGATTTGAGAAGAAGTGGGCCGGATGATAAAATTAAATTACAAAACAACATTTTTACAAAACACATTAATTGTGATACAAATTTGTAATATCTCTAGCTTTGGACGTATATGCGAAGATTAGCTTTTGCCTATACTCAACCAACTTTTTATTTAGATTAGTTGTAGAGTTACAAACTTAACTACCTATATGGGTAGTTGGATTTGCTTATGAATATAAAAGAACTTTTTTACACAATGTTAAAAAACATTGTGTAAAAAATCTGTAGGTACACAATGTTTTTATATGTTAAAACTCTTTTAAATGTTAGGTACTCTTTATTATATATTAACTTTATATAAAGTTAATATATAATAAAGAGTATTATATATTAACTTTTTATAATAAAATAAAGGTATTTTATTATATAAAGTTATATAATAAAATAACTTTAAAAATTTTTTTTTTAACTTGTAAAAAAACATAACTGACATACAGTTAATGTATGTATTAACTGGCTGGGTAGCTGAGTGGTTATAGTGCTCGCCTTTGAATCCAAATGTTGCCGGTTCAATCCTGAGAAAAGTTAGTAGCTTTTTTAAGGTTTGATTCCGGACCCAGTGGCATTTGTCATTGGGCTATTAATTAATGATGCTTTCTAACAACTGGTCGATGTTAGATAGTAACAAGACTGGGGTTTGGACCGTTCCCCGTCAAAACGTTAAAAAATGCCACTGGCGTAGATAGACACAAAATAAAAAAAAATAAAAACTGTACCTGATTTTCATAATTAGTCCACGTGTTGCTCGATACCGTGCAATTTATCTTGATACAATTCAAAAGTTACATTTAAATCTCTAAATCAATGAAATCTAACCAATCCAGTATTGTCAATATCAGTGATCACCAAAAACTATGCTGTACGTTAACAGATATTTAACATGCTCAAACCAATCTCAACGTTATTTAAATGGGAAAATCTCAAATTAAATTTGTGGATAACTCCCTTATTTTAAGTCCGATTGGCATCAGTTTTTGGCGGAAAAAACTGCAGACCAATCACTATTCAACGACACCAAAAACTTGAAAATCGGTTGAGAATCGTAGGAGTTCTCTACACAAAAAAAAACCTTTAGCGTATTAAACAAGTATAGATTTAGCTGCATCCAATAAAAATTTATGCTGGAATAAAATACATTTTGCAAGAAAGAGTTTTAATTTTTATTTTACAGTTAATAAGTACGTACGGTATTGATTTTAATCAGTTCGTTGTTTTTCATAAACAGAATGATTTCACTGCTGCAATATGCAACCTCTTTCGTACGTTTTCAAGGTCACGGATGATTACTAAAAAAAATTGTTGTACCCGCAACTCCAACATAAAATAAAACTATGCGTTATTTTTAACAGCCAAAAAAACCCTCTTTGGTTGATCTGTGATCCCATTGTGATGGCTGTTTCGTAGAACTGGATTATAACATGTATGTTTATTGGACACGTACGGTGTAGGCCCTACGTAAGATCGTGTATTGTAAGGCATGTATGTTCAAATTGTACGTTTTATTTGTACCGCAACGAATTTTGCTCACATTAACTCCATTAAATGCGCTCAAATATGAGTTTTTCCATCTATGAATATATTTTCATTGAGATAGTTATTTTCACCGAATACTCTTAGGATTGGATGGTTATATTATAAACACTGTGATTTTCACTCACGAAACCCCTTGAGGGCTTCCATAAAAAACCCCCAAGAACATCCACATTTTTGGAGCGACCCAATCATTTCAGGCAGTTTTGTGCCGTGACGTAACGAGCGACAGTGTGCCAGGTGTATGTATTGACAGACAAATTAACTAATCCGATGTCCCCTCAATCAGGCTTTGCCGCCGGCCGGTTGGTTAAAGATAACTTTTCCCTTTATCAATAGGTATTCTATTTACCTTGTTACTAGACTTGCCTTAAAAGGTTTAGATGAATTAATCTACTATATATTTGTCAAATACCACTCACTCACGTATCAGAGTATCTCCAAAACTATAAGGCCTAAAGGGTTAAAACTGTGCATGTACGTTCATCTTTGCTCAAAAACGCTCACTAAGAAACGGTTTTGCAAAATTCCGCCAGGGCTCCGCCCCACAACACTTGAAAATTTTGTTACAATGTTATTCTTATGGAGCACTTAAAATACGAATCTAGGAAACAACGAATCTCCAAAACTATAGGACCTACAGGGTTGAAATTTGGAATGGATGTTCCTCTTTGCCTATATGTGCTCACTAAGAAACGGTTTTGCGAAATTCCTTCAGGGCTCCGCCCCACATGACTTCAAATATTTGATGTAATTATCTGTTGAAGATTCAAAGCTATCAGCTGTTAGCGAAATGATACATTTAAAGGATGACATAACTATATGACAATATTTTTATCTTTGTAAACAATTTAACCGGTGTAAAAATGTTTATTAGTTAAGAGTTTAGGTTAGGTTCGGTTTAATCTACTTTGTCAAACACCACTCTCTCAGTATCATCGAATCTTTATAACCATATTGTATAGGGGGTTGAAATTAGCCATGGACGTTCCTCTGTGTTAAAAAATGCTCAGTAAGAAACGGTTTTACAAAATTCTTTCAGGTCTCTACCCCACAGGACTTAAAAATTTCCATTTAATATTATTATTATGGCCAATATTTAATACAAATCAAGGCCACAACGAATCTGAAAAACTATAGCACCTACGATGTTAAAATTTGGCATGGGCGTTCTTCTTTGATCATAGAAGCTCACTAAGAAATGGTTTTGCAAAATTCCATAAGGGCTCCGCCACATAGGACTTCAAAATATCTATCTAATGGTTATTCATAGCTAATTTTTAGTTCGAATCTAGGAAACAATGAATCTGAAAAACTATAGGATCTATGATGATGAAATTTGACGTGGACGTTCCTCTCTGCTCATATGTACGTGCTCACTACGAAAGTGTTTTGCCAAATTTATCAGGGCTCTACCACACACGATTTCAATTTTGGTCTAATGTTATTCTTATGACCAATATGAATCTAGGGAACAACGAGTATGAAAAGAGATAATCTAAGGGGTTGAAATTTGACACTGCCCATAGGTGCTCACTAAGAATAGCTTTTGTAAAGCGTCTTTAGGGCTTCGCCCCACGGGACAAAAAATTACTTTTGGGGCCTACAGGGTTGAATTTTGGCATGGACGTTCCTCTTTGCTCATAGGTGTTCACAAAGAAACTCTTTCACAAAAATCCCTTCAGGGCTCCACCACACATGTCTTCGAAATTTCAATATAATGTTACAATTAGGGCCAATTACAATACGAATTGAAAGAAACAACGAATATATCAACTATAGGGCGTGCAAGGTTGAAATTTGGAATCTCTTTGGTCATAGGTGCTCAATAAAAAGTTGTTTACACATTCCCTTCAGGGCTCTGCCCCAAATACAGTAACCTCAAAATTACTATAGAGCCTACAGGGTTACTTTTTTTGCATAGACGGTCATCTTTGTTCATAGGTATTAACTAAAATACTAGATACTGGAGAGGAACTAATAAAAATCCTCGAAGGACCTGAGGTAAACTATTAAAAAGAAATTAAGACCTTGAAAAGAGAGATGAGATGGAGATATATTCAATAGTAAGAAAAACAAGAATAAAGAACGTTATAAACAGTGACATGTGAGTTAAAATACAAATATTGTAAAGATATGATAATGAAAGTAAATTTTTAAAATAATGGGGTGTGATTTGCTTCATGTATTACTGTATATAAATTGAATCAATACGGCTTTGGAAATATAGTTTTTGAAGTCCTTTAGGGCTCCACCCCACTGGTCTTAAAAATTACTCTATGGCCTAATGGGTTACATTTGACATTGATGTTCCTCTTTGGTCATGGGCATTCACTAAGAAACGATTTTACGAATTTTTTTTGGGCTCCGCCCCACAGAACCTTTAGGTTACCATAGATCCTACGGGTTAAAATTTGACGTGGACATTTCTCTTTACTCAAAGGTACCAAGAAACGGATTTGAATATATAGTTTTTTAACTCCTTAAGGGCTCCGCCCCTCAGGACTTAGAAACTACTAGAGAGCCTACGGGGTTGAAATTTGACATGGATGTACCTCTTTGCTCATAGGAAGTCACTAGAAATTGTTTTGGAAATATAGTTTTGAAACCCTTTAGGGTTCCGTCCCACTGGACTTGAAAATTACTCTACGGCCTACGGGGTTGGGAAATTGACATGGACGTTACTCTTTACTCAAAGGCATTCACTAGGAAACGATTTTGCAAATTTCCTTTAGGGCTCCACTCCACAGAACCTTTAAGTCACCATAGATCCTACGGGGTTAAAATTTGACATGGAAAGTCCTTTAGGGCTCCGCCCCACTGGACTTAAAAATTACTCTATGGCCTACGTTGTTAATATTTGACATGATCGTTCCTGTTTGCTCATAGGTGACCCGCTTATGCTATTTCAATGTAAATCTTAATGTAAATCTTAAAGAAGAAGATTTCGTAGGTCTTAAAGGAGATTAAAAAACAAATTCAACACGGGCGAAGCCGTGACGGGCAACAGCTAGTTATATATATAAAATTGTAATTTTTTAACCAACAAATTTTTACATAAAACAGTTCGATAAAATAACTCGGGCGCCACAAAGCATAATTACTCGTATTTAGCAAACATCAAAATAAATTTTAAGGATTCAACGAAATGTATTAAAAATATCCTATATGCCCTCTGAAAACACGGATAGTTAGTTAATCTCAAAATAAATAAACTATAAGCGGCCTAATTTAGTACTATTAAAGCTTATGAAAAAATAAGTTAGAGATTTAGTATAGGCCTAACTCATATTATATCTATCGTAATATCTTAATAATATTAAGATCAATCTTGTTTAAAAAATGTATAGTTTATTTTTCTTAATAATGTATCTTTCTCTTCCCAAATCTTATTTCGTAATCCTATGTAATAATTTAAACATTAAATACATTTTTCATAAAATTTTATTGCGGTAGAAGAGTTTTTTTAATAAGGAAAAAAGTACGATTAATACCAATAAGACAACCCTTCCATTAGGAGTTAGTCTAGTTTAAGAGTTAATGGACGATTTCGAACTTTGAAAGATGTTTCATTGCATCTGAAAGGGACTTCCGCGCTCACCTTCGCAGCAGACACCTTTACTTCACCAAGATTACTTCTGGACATCGTCCGATTCAGCAGTTGTCACTATCAACCCCCAGTAATCTCACTGATCGTTCCTGCTGCAAGCTTTGTGAACTTGGTAGCTAAATTTCCAATATCCAATTTAATTCGTTGTCAAAGCAGACGAATTTGGTTTAGGACCTTCCAAACAAACTGCCTTGGAACTAAATAAAAGAACGAGATGCAAACTGTTTATATAAAAGAACAAATCTACCCGTGGATTGATTATAGATAGTTAAATCTTTGGAAATGTTTGTTTTCGATCTATGTTAATTCGTACTTTATGCCTAACTTCATCTATGTTAAAAATTTTGTTTTACATCAGGCATTAAAAGGCTAATTTGTAAGCTGTAAGGGCTTCATGAGCGATTTTTTTCTAATATCTGTTTTCATATAAATCTTATAATCATGATTGATAGTACCGTTCCAGTCACATTGACACATACCGAATGACGAATGACTTGTCCGGCCGAAGTGGGACATTCATTAGCACCTGGTGAGTGCCTTGCTTTTTGAATTTTAGCTTACCTGCATAGAGTTGGTTGCTGTTGTAATTAAAAATGTTTTGTTTTGTTCACTAAATATATGCAACCACAATTCTTTTACTGGGAGTTAAGGAACGAAACTGCAGATAACTATTCAGTTTAACGTACTAAGTGATGTTAACATTTTCCTGTATGTTTAGTTTTTGTCAGTTAACCCTATCCTTATTATATGGAATTGTCATATATTCCAATGTATCTTGCCAGTCAATAAGTTTTCCCTTGATATATGAAGTGAGTTCTTTATAAGCTCCGAGTCTTCGACGGTGGATGAGATGCATTGTATCCTACAGTATTTTACACCCAGGTGCCCTATACTCCACGCGGCCGGCGCGGCGGCTTTGTTATCAGCGGTGATAATCATCTGCAGGATGTTGGCGTCGGCGCGATTGTGTGGCCGGATTGATGGCTCCTATTCGTTATCAAAACAAAGGTTCTGCTTCTGAATGGCTCCTGATCCTGAAAAATCACCTCGACTCGAGTAACTGGCAGCAGAGTAACTCGATTTGTACCGGCTGACAGAAGCAAACCCTCTTAGTTAGTAAATGTAAAATATGTTGGTCATTAGTATACTTTACAAATTGTAAGGTAGTCATTTGTTCCTTTATTTACATTTAGAAATTAAGGTATAATCACCAAATCATCAAGAGTTGTGAGTATACCCCCTCAATATGTTCTAATCTCTTTTTCGAGAAGTTACAAAGTTTATACTTAACTGTCGGCCTCTTTCAAAATTTCGTCAATGATTTTTAATATCAATTACAAAAAAAGCTTACAAAAATATTTTATCAAAATCCAAATATCATCTGTAATATAAATATGGTTAAATATAAAAAAAATGTCGGCTAAAATGATAATTTTACAGAATTTGAAACTGTTAACAGGTGATATAGGCCTAGTTCTTTTTTTATTCATCGACAATATTTGAAAAAAAATTCTCAGGATCCATGATAGTTTTCTACCAAATATATTGTAACAATTTTTATTGACACAATGCATGAGGCCGAGCGTAGTTTTACTCTTCATCTGATTAACATAAAATGTGTTAACGATTAATTTATTTAAAAATTTTAGACTAAAAAAGAACTCATGTTAAAAGCACGTAACAAAAAATTGCCTAAAACTTCACATTTCACCAGTTAATTTTCGGGAGAGAAAACCATACCTAATCGATGTTGTTTGGCAACCAAACACCGGTGCACTCGTTGCAACGGCCGATGTGATCACAAAGCGAATTAGCTAATGGAAACGCGGCAAAACGGTAGTTAGAATTTTGATTGTTAATAATGTACAACTGTGTACAGAGTACGGGATAGACAAATGTTGAATAAATTTAAACAGTTTGATACCTTAAAATTATCCATGATGGATATGGATTCAAAATTAAATTATCCCTATTCACTGTACCTATACTTTGTAGTTATATGTGTGACATTATTTGTGTGTATTATTTTAAACGTTGCACTTCTACTAAGTTATATACATTTATATTAAAGTTTAACATTAAAAACAATTTTCTCAATTCAATATTAAATAATTGTTCCTTGCCAGCTGAATATTAACTTTTTTAACTGCATTACCTGTTGTATAAATTAATCGATGGTCTTAACCTACTAAAAATCTACAGAAATTCAATGTAGCTTGATTTTGCGTTACTAAAAGTCAACTGTGCATCGTGAAATTTAAAAGCAAAGATGATAGTCGGAACCAGTTGTAGTGCTCGCGCGTCGCGTCGATGTCGCCTGTGTCTGTCTCAGTCCTGCTATGGATCAAACCTTTGTGGGTCTGAGGAGGCGGAAAGGTAAACTGCGCGACGGCGCTGTGTGAAACACACACTGATCAAAGAGTGATCCTTCATATTGCGAACTAATCCGAGCGTAAAGTATTTTCATAAAATTAGGTTGATATTAAACTGATATCTTATATCCCAAAGGAAGCAGTAGATCCTGATTTTCCTCTGGTTCTTAGACTACTGCTATTATTAGAATTGCTTTTGTATACTTCAAAAGAATGTAACTCCATTTTTACTTTAACACAATGAATTGTCTCTGCAAGACACAGACTTCGGTTTTGTTGTTTGTTACTTCAAACTTTGGTAAAGTAGTTATTAATATTTAGTATGCCTGCACGTTAATATACATGCAGGCCTATGTTAACGTGCAACATAGGCACGTTAACATTTTTTTTAGTTGATTTCTTGAATTAGCTTCCTTCTTAGTCTCTTTTTTGTGGTGATTGCGCAGTAGACCTAACCTAAAAAGTAATAATTTACATTATTACTAAGTATTACAACTTAAAAGCTTCTCCATTTGATCAAATTATCCAATTTTTTATTTCAGATCCATATTGAATCCATTATACATACAAGTGACACGTTGATAACTAACAGATGACTGATAAGGGCTGTAGGTGGCTAGATTCATACATGACTGTTATAGTCATAACTGGTAACTAATCGATGATATGATTCATAGTATTTTTTTATTCAAAAAAACCTACGAAAATTACTTATAGTACTCCTTTAAAAATTTCTGGGCGTAAAACTATCATTATTGATTGCTGTAGGAAACAATTGACGGTAATACTTACTAAAATCTAGAGTTTAACTATAGCAGCAAATTATGGTTTAAGTTTCGGCTAAACAATTGTGTACTCGACATTATTTTTCGTGCAATAAATTAACATATAAACAGTAAACCAGTCACTTAACTAGTAATTTTGCCGTTGTTTGTTTTTACTAAGTGCATTAAGCATACCCACTAAACCAAACATTATGTTGGGTACTAAATGTATCATGGGTAACTTATTTGATACACCAAATATTATAAGTATTTTCAAGCCAAACTTTTGATAACTTTGTGACTCGAGTTTATTGTAGTTATAAAGTATTTAGGGATCTAAGCTTTTAATGCTATTTTATAACTATCCTATTTTTTTTCTCAACAGAATCGATATTTATTAACCTTACATCAAGTGTTTATTTGCCGACACAATTTCATCCTGGGTATCATATGAAAATATCAGTTTTGTGTACTATTCCAATCGAGAGGTTTTTAATACATTATTACCTTTTTATTGTTTTTAACAAGATAGACTAAAAATACAGAATCAAAACTTATTTGATATTAATTTTACATTTATTGCCAAGTAAATCAGACGATGCACCGAATTGTTATTATGTGGCGAGCATATACTATACTATCGAGAGGCAGACTCAATTCATGGTCGCTCAGTATCATTAAAGTCTCAACTATGATTGATTGCTGGAAACCAACTCAGGAAAGCTCATCGAAAGTGCGCGAATAGTAACGGCATTGTTACAACTCTACCGGCAATTTGTGTCATTTTAATGTTGTGTTTGCTTATCATCGATTCATGTACGGCCCTGCAGTATCATCAACATCTCGTCCACGGTCGACCTGTCAAATCAACTCAGTTTACCTCATGCTTGGACAGCAGTGTCATTGCTCTAGCTAATCGCTTTGTTTCATTATTACCTATAAGGAATGTATAATCGATTGTCCAGCTGAGTAACGCATGCACAGTTGGCCATCTCATTATCCAAGTCTCCTCTATGATTGAATTGTCAATAAATTTATTGATTGGGCGGAATCGTCAAGCCTATATTGTAAATCGTTTAGTCATTATTACGTGGTGAGTTTGTTTCATCAAATGGCCAATGATTGATAGACGCACATTCGGTCATCTCATTATCTAAGTCTAATCTATTCATGATGTTGTCACGGCATGATTGATTGAGTGACATTGTCCCAGCTCCATTGTAACTCGTTGTATAATTGTCACGTGGCATCAAATAACCAATGATGGATACACTCATGGCTAGTCGTCTAATCTATACTTGATACTGAGTATTGTTACAAGGCACGGTATTGTCACAAATCTATTGTAACTCGTTGTGTCATCATCACATGGTGAGTTTATGTATCAACGAGTGGCTAGGTACTGATTCAATCATGTTTGGTCACCTCATCATCCAAGGCTCTATTATTTATATTGTAAAGGCATTGATTGATCGAGCGGAGTTTTCGTAGCCTTATAGTTACGCTTTGTGTCATCATCACGCAACGAGTGGCTAGGTATTGATTCACGCTTGTTTGCTCTTCTCATCATCCAAGTCTCATTTATTATTTATATTGTGATTGATTGAGCGGAATTGTTGTGGCTCTAGTGCCGAGTTTATGTATCAAAGAGTAACCAATTATTGATTCACGCTTGTTCCGGATGATGGGATATCATCCAAGTCTTATCCATTAATTATTGTGTAAAAGCATTGACTGATTGAGCGGAATTGTCATGGATCTATTGATACTCTTTGTGCCATCATCACGTGCCGAGTTTTTGTATCAGAGTGGCCAATGATTGATTCTTGTACTTTCGGTCAACTCTGTATCGAAGTCTCATTCTTGATTAATACCTTTAATACCTTTATTGAAATGGCGACCTAACTCAATAGGTAGTTTAAAGCCAATGAATACAAAAACGTTAAGAAGGTCACATCCCATGTTAAAAATTGGCCAACATTTTATTCCGCTAGGAGCGCTGTAAACTGAACTTGAGCACTCCAAATAGAGATAGCGCCAGAGGAATCGGCCTAAACATAGTACGAGAGACAGTGAAATATAAAATTTCTTATTAGTATTGTGTCGTTAAAACACTATTTTAAACATTAGTTACCTAGCTTATTTGGTATCATTGGAAAGCTTTTTTCAAGAAGAATCGTTATTTTAAGTCATCATATCCTTTTATTGTTAAGACTTTGTCGTATGGGCTTTCAACTTTAATGTTATTCTAATGAAGATATTTTATTGAATCATATGTTTACAAAAATAAACTAAGTATTAAACGTCGTCATGGTATCCTGCTATTTTCAAATTTGTTTACTTAGGTTCCAAAATGAGCACTAATGTAGGCGGACGGAAATAGTGTTCCTACATTAATGGTGAGAATTGGTCCAGTAATGGTTAAACTGTTATAGTTTATGTATATGTGAGTGCAGCGTGAGGACGAGATTCTTTGCTGGTGACCATCTGCAACAAAGTCAGAATGTAATCTGACTAATAGGTCATTGTCTCGTGCGCGCTCTCATGGTGGAGTGCGCCACTAAGTCAACACAAACTTTCTTAACCATTTCTTCCATAAGATGTGACCTTCTTAACGTTTTTGTATTCATTGTTAAAGCCAAGTATGAATGAAGGATGAGTGTAGGATGATTGTGGCGCGATCTTGTAGTCTTGTTACTGACTAAGGCCGACATTCTCCTTAGACAGGACTGTTAATTCATATCCCAACAGCCAATGGTATCTAGGGACCTACAGTTTAACGTGGGATCCGAACCACAATTTCAACCTCCCATATACGAATTGGTCTAATTATGAGGATGGTACTTATGGATGAACTAGTATTCACTAGTGCGGACGTTAATCCCCACCAGGGAATATCGCATCCACAATTTCGTTATTTTTGATTCATTGTACTCTCAAATAAAATTAATAGTTTGTCACAAAAATGCTGACAGTAGTGGTATTCTTGAAACTTATTTTTGTGTTTATCAAGAGGTGGTTTTGTGTTTATGATTCATACAAGATCAGCATCATCCATGATTGATTGATTATCCTCCATTGGTATGGTTCTAGCGACTGTGTCATTTTCACGTTGCAAGGTTTTATTTCATTATCGAGTGGCCAGTTATGGTCTATTATACATTATTATACATTTATGGTTACTTAGCAGCAAGCATCCAAGGCAGATTTTACAATATTAATTATTCTACGATTGATTGAAACTCTATTGGAAGGCCTTACCATATTGTCATAATTTGTCCATTTTACCATGGCCATAGCGACCCATTGACATAAATTAAATGGTGAATTTATGTATCATCGAGTGGCGAAATTATTGATAAACTAGTGGCTCATAGGGGCAAAAGCCCCTAATCATAAAATTAAAATAGCATGAACCATAGTGGATCACCAATTCTTTACTATGAAAGTTTCCAGAAAATTTAATTTTAATTTATTTTAACAATACCGTTTGAACAGGCTATTCGCCCCCAAAGCACTCTTTACAATCCTGTACTATTAGGCCACCCGTTTGTAAATGCTTCATTCTGTCTGTGGTTTAACTTATATCGATCTATGAAAATTATGTTTTGCAAGAAATCATAGTCCCTTTTATCTATGACGGCTTTTTATTATAACATAGAAAATCGGCAATGAACATGAAGGATGTTCAGCACCCATTTCAGAGTCAATTAACTTTTAATTCTTTGTATCCTACCCATTTCATTGTCTTGTTTGTCCTAAAATTGAATAGATCTTAGCTCCTGTCAGATTTTCTATTTTTTCTTCGCCAAGTTTAAACACAGCCGCTCAAAATTAGATCATCTTTACTCCCTGTTCATATTCGTCCCTCCAAATCAAAATTCATGATTTTGTGTAAACAAAGCATTTTTAAATCACTATATATGGAGAATCTCTTAGGAGAACCTCTCAGAAAATAATCTTTCTTAAATATCTTTCTTAATATCTTTCTTTCCCATTTCGTTATAAAGTTTTTGAACTGCTACTTTTTTTTCCTAGTATGTAGGACAAACGACTTTTATTTTAACTCTCTCCTAAAAACTCTACAATCTATGAAATGACCAAAAGATTTCTGAGAAAATTCAGCCAACAGAATACCAACCTTTCGTTGACTCATATACTTTAAGTTTCAATTAATGTATCATCGTCACTCAATATGATCATTTGACACTTTTCGTCATAAAGTAAAACCTAAACCTGTTCGAATGTAAATAAGGTAAGCGTTATTTCTCAAACCAAAATTCATCGCCCATTGCGTCCCCATCACGATCAGAATTTATTTTATAATTTGCATACAGGCTCAGTTTTTTACAATTTAAATTATTATAACATAACAGTAAAAAACCGCAGTCCATTTATAATAGCTTGTAAATAAACGCTCCTAGTAGAAATTTTAGTTGCACATAGCCTCAAATCGTCGTATTATAGTATTACTACTCTGGATATATTATGTCATTTGGTTATTAATAGTTCTTCACTCAATATACCTATTATCATCTGTCCCTCGTTTTAAAATAAAATCATAACATAGTTTTAATGTACACAAAGCAGTCGGTTTTCGAATCCCCGAGCAATTCTTTTGGAGGACTTTTTACGCTATTTCTTATTTCCTTGTAGCTTTATGAATACGCTGATAATTTTCCCTCATGCATGGGACCGAAACCTTTAATTTGAGACTCCTACCATCTTCCTGCGAGTTGCAAAATGCTCTCACTTTACTCAAAAATTTAAAATAAAATCATAACATAGTTTTAATGTACACAAAGCAGTCGGTTTTCGAATACCCGAGCAATTCTTTTGGAGGACGTTTTACGCTATTTCTTTTCCTTGTAACTTTATGAATACGCTGATAATTTTCCCTTATGCATGGGACCGAAACCTTTAATTTGAGACTCCTACCATCTTCCTGCGAGTTGCAAAATGCTCTCACTTTACTCAAAAAATTTCGTTCACAGAATTATAGGCTATATATAGATTGCTTCTCTTTTCGGGTGAATTATTTTATCATCTTCACTCAATGTTATCATCTGTGTTTCGTTTTATAATTAAACCATAACACATGTTTTAATTTACACAAAACATACGTTTTTTGAATCCCCATGCTATTCTTAAGGAGGGCGTTTTACGCGATTTCTCATTTCCTGTTAACATTATGGACACGCCGATAGTTTTCCCTTGTGTATGGGACCGAGACCTTTAATTTGAGACCCCTCCCATCTTTCTGCGATTTGTATAACGCTCACAAAATTTGCTCAAGAAATTTGGCTTACAGAATTATATATATAGATTTGCTCCTATCATCTGGATCTCATCTGTGATTGGTTATTGGCAATTAAACTAAGTTACCGGCGAAAGCAGTGGACAATAGTGGCCTTTTCATTGCTCTAGCGACTCTTACATCAGATAATGATCCAGCGATATTCATACTTTTACCTATTTTGAAATATAAAATACATGACTCCGGAGGTGGATGACCCCGCTTCCACCGCCTCTGACGTCTCCTACCTGGCTTCGTCTGTTGCCTCGACGCCGTCCTCACTCTCCACCAGGCCGGATTTCTCTGGCGCCCCTCTCCCTGCACGATTTGTCGCAGGCGATGTCAACCTGCTCGACCCTCCAGCCTTCCGCCTCGATCCTGCGGCGCCGTATGCTGACCCTTCGGTGGACCCTTGGCCCCCTCTTCATCCTCCGGTCGACGATGGCGATTGGCTCTGGGACATCACCTCTCATGGCGTCTCTCTCCCGCGCCCCTTCGGAGCACCGCCTGTGTTCATCCCTACCAGACCTTCACCTCTCATGGACCGAGTGATCGCCGCCTGGAAGGACGCCGGCCTGCTCATCCCGAACCCAGGTTTGAGGCATGCTTTTGCAATGTTTCTAGTCCCTAAGCCAGATAATGGTATCAGGCCCATCATTGACCTGCCACCTTGGACAGATTATATTGTAACTCCTCGTTTTTCTTTTCTTACTGCTGGAGCAGCCGTCAGGGATATCCCCCATGGAGCCTTCTTAATTAAAATTGACTTAAAATCTGGTTTCCACCAATTAAAAGTAGATCCCCGCCACCATAAGTTTTTAGGAATATACTATAGGGGCCAAAAACTTTCCTTAACTCGTCTGCTTATGGGCCGCGCCCTCGCCCCTGAAATTTTTCAGCGAGCATCCACTGTTCTCCTCCGCCAAGTTAAGCAAGCAACAGACGTTGACTCTATTGTGTACCTCGACGACTGGCTGTTGTTTTCCCGCTCTCGAGAAGCTCTGGCGGACGCTATCTCCTACATCGAGGATCTCGGGGTCACCATTAACAGAGATAAGTCCATCCTCCGCCCTACATTCACATTGACCTATCTAGGCTTCACCATTGACACTGCGGCCACTACAATTCAGCTCCTACCCGCTACACTGGACCGCCTCGGCAATCTTCTGCGTTATGTCCGCGCAGGGTCCGTCAAAGACAGGCAGCGGATTCACGGATATGCGTCCTGGATATTATACAACATCCGATGGCCGTCCTTCCTCGCCACCGATATCCTTCGGGGTGACGTCTCCTGGATAAAAGCAGCCATCGCCTACATGGATCCGGGCCGCCCTCACCGCCTTCACGACGCCCCAGCTGTGGTCCAGCTCTTTTCGGACGCCACCCCGCACTCTGTGGCCGCCATTATCCCTGCTCTGCGGGAAGGCTTCGCCTCCACCTTCGCGGAACCCGAAGAGATTTCGGTCGCCGAGACGGTTGCGGAACTCCTCGGCCTCCGCTGGGCGTGTTCCTTTCTTCAAGAGACTCACTTTCAACTCTTTACGGACAACGCTACGACGCTTCACGCCCTACGTTCCGGACGTGGAAGACCTTTCCGCCGTCACTGGGTGCGCCGGCTGTTCCTCTCTGTGCTGAGCTCTCTCAGAGACAACACCTTCGAAACTTGTCCAATTCTCTCCGAGGATAACCCCGCAGATACTCCCAGTCGTGACGTCCTGCGAACACTCCATGTGGCGGCGCGTGGACATTTTGACCACCGGTCAAGAAATTACGGTGATTTTTTACAAGTTTGGGCTACGCCCCATCCCATGTAAACTTTTGTTCGTGTTCTTTGTTTTACCCTTTTGACTTGGATTGTATTCATTTATTTTTAATCTTGACGACATTGTATTGTATTTGACAAATATTGTTCCCTCCAGCAATCCCTCCTATGTTTTGTACTGGAAATAAATAGCACTGGAGGAGCACCCTTCTTCTGAGGGGCTCTACCCGAGGCCTCCTTTTTCCCTCGACCTGCTCGCCCGGCGCTGCCGCGCGGGTGCTGCCTTGCGGGTACCTCGGGCTCGAGGTGCTCGGGAGAGCGGCACACCGGCGGCAGTTGCATCGGAGCTGTCAGCGGGAGAGGTAGGTACATGTAGGTACATAACCAATGTAGGTAACCAATGTAGGTACATAAAATACATGTACCTACACTTAAGTCTTTATGATGGTAGCAATTGATATCATTACTGGTTCTTATTGCAATTTATGTAGATAAAGCTTGCTTATTCATCCAATTCGGAGTAAACACATTTTGTGAATTTCATGAGTTTTGCAACATGCAAAACGATATCCATAGATCGTTATAGTTATTTAAAATAAAATAGATCCCAAATAAAATAATTAAAATAAATAGTTATAAAATAGATCCCAATGCCGTAAAATAAAAATTACAGCCTGTTATTTTATGAAATAGACACTATTAAGAATCGTGTTCTAGTTTCAAATAACTTCAACTACTGTACTGCTATGCCACAGTAGTTTCTTACGCAACCTATAGTTATGGCAATACGTTATATTTGTTGATCATAAATACTTGATTATCAAGGCTTTCATTACTTTGTTGTTCTTGTTTTCTTTTATTAGATCTTAAGTTTTCGATAAAAAGGAACAATTAAAGAGATGGTTGTCATCATATTTAAATATATAAAACAAAATAAGTCGAATAGGTTTTATTTTGCGAATTACCATTTAATTAAACGATGAACGATGGACATTTACACACGTTTTCGACATTTATACGTATTCAGTTAACTGTTTGACATTTATTGATGACGATGAAATCACTGAACCCTTTTTAATTAAATCTAAAACTGAATCATGCTCTTTCCCTGAACATCGGTTTTGATAGTTATTTTGAAGTGGTAACTATTACTCATTTCAGATAAAAGTGCAAATTACCAAAACTTCACATCAACGCAACTGGTGATGTGTGAAGATGGAATTCATCGAGTTTGCAAAAGTATTTATTTGACTAAACACATTGCATTTTCAATTCATATTTTTGCATCATCAAATAACTGTATCAACAACAAATGTCCAATCACTTTTAAATTAACTTAAACAAAATTTATTCAAACTTTCCCAGCTAATAAAATATTAACGTTTTATTCGTCAGTTGTGTTCAGCTTATCTCTCGGAGATAGTTACGCCCACAAATGCTTTGCAGCTGTGAGTTTAGGGAGCTTACGAATTTCGGACACCGCCGACCGTCGCCAAATCCCGCAGAAACTCACAAATATTAATCGCTGCGACAACGCTACTGTTCCCTTAAGCTAAATCACAAATAACAAATTGTATGAGCAAATTATTCTTTCACGATGATAAATGTGATCTACCGGAAACGCTTACCCAAAACAATATCAATCGCAAACGTACACATTCAGTTCACCTTAGTTCTTATGATCTTGACTAAGTCTTGGCTTGACAAACGTACGTGGTATAGCTCTTATAAAATAATGTGAATGCTCATTCATCCTGGACGAATCAACTCATTTTTCTAAATTAAAAATAAATAAAGTAAGGCCTATATCTCTCACAAACGAATGCCACAATTTTCTTATTAGTTATGCATGCTGCCATCCGTTGCAGATTACAAATCTAGTTTCGTTATTAATTGTTAATTTATCATATTTATGGTTTATAGGAATGCCATTTTATCTTGAAAGCAATATTTAAGAAATGATACATCTGAATGTTTTATCTTTATGGTACGATTTGTATTATTGAATTAGGTTAAAACCGCTATTCAAATGGAGTCGCTCCCTTTTTAGTGAGACATTGGGTTCGTTTTTTTTTAAGTGATGGATACCGGAGACAATATACTTTATAAATTTTAAGCTCTAATTGCATTAACAGATGGTAATGCCATTTACATAGTTGTTAGTGTTGGTTACGTATACAAAATACATTGCCCAAAGTTTAAACCGAAGGAATGTAGTTAACGCTGGGCTGGGGGGCTGGGAGTGATATATAAACGCTTAAACGAAACTTCACTCCCTACACACCAACGTTAGCCCTTCCAACCTAAAATATCACCTTGCAATGACATTATAGTTTTGTTAATTTTAATTGTCGGAATAAGTTAATAGGGTTTGACCCTTACAAAGTTAATTGAAAATGATAGTTGGGAACATTCTGCCCACGAGAAACTATCAGAGGCTGATAGTTATTTGCTGAGCAGCAGCTTATTCGTTAGCTGGTTTATATATAATGGCTATTTCAACTTTCCAAAGTGTGGTATATTATTTAACTTAAACCTATTAAATACAAATAAGAAAACCACAAAACCCATATGCCCGATACTTTAGAACGGGGGAGTCTGGGAGACATTGCAAATTCATAAATTTATGTTTTGACACTGTAATAAAAATCCAACTTGTCCTGTACATGGTTTTTCACTGAAAGTAACCGGACTCAGTTTAGTGTTCAGTGTAAATTCGTATTAAGATATGATAAAAAATATACATATAGATTGAAAAATAAATCCTAGGAATAGTTAAGAGCATTATACTCACAATGCTTTACCTGCATTAACCACAAAGTCTATGACGGTAAAATAAGACTACTAGAATATCATAGACATTTATCAAAATCGCATTATTTATCAAAATCACATCTTCACACTTCAAATTACTATTTTTTTTACATTTTGTAATTTACTTGCGTGTTGAATTGTTGAATTTTTAAGTTTCGAGGAAACTTCAAATTTGATCAATAAATAGTGCGTATTAGTGTTAGCTAGTTCACGTGTTGCTTAACATCGAGCAATTTATTTTCATACAATACAAAAGTTAGATTTAGTTCTAGATCAATGAAATCCGATCAATATTGTCAATATCAGTGATCACCAAAAACTACAGCTGTACGTTAACATGTGTTAAAAATGCTCAAACCTATCTCAATGTTATTCTAATGGGAAAATTAAAAATTAAATTTGTAGATAGCGCCCTTATTATAAGTCCGATTTTCATCAATTTTTGGCGGAAACAACTTCAGACTAAGTCCTATCCAACGACACCAAAAACTTGAAAATCGGTTGAGAATTGTAGGAGGAGGTCCCAAGACAAAAAAAAAACCCTTAGCGTATTAAATAAGTATAGATTAAACTTCTCCGTAGATTATTAATATTATTTCTATTTTGTGCATCACCTTTGCACCTTCAGTTTTCGAAGGTTGTTAAAATCGTTTTATCTAAACCTCTAAAAATGCTCATAGTCGTTTAAACCCCTTCTAATTACTTGGTAACAAAGATATTGAATAATATTCTTAGAAAGTTTTTAAAGTACATCAGAAATATTTGGTGTAGAATTCTGCTCCTTCAAACTTAAATTTAAGCAACCTTCAACATAATTCTCCTTCCTGGTCATTAACTTTCTTTAAATGTCTCAGTGATAATATTTCACAAGATTATGAATATAATGTTTCCAATAAAGACCTGGAGCGTTTCATTAGAACCTTTACTTCAATCTACTTACTCTTTTACCCACAAGATACTACAACAAAAGGTACACAAGCTAGGTCTACAACATCCCGGCTCACCGCCTGGCATTAAATGAGAGCCAGCCTTCCTTCTCGGGTGCGAGATTTTGAAACGTTCTTCCCCAAAGTATCAAGCAAATTATCAGCTATAATCGCAGAGTTGTTGTTTGAAGAGTTGTTACAGCTTCGTGTGTTCTTGAATGTTTTATTGAAAAACTTTTGATAATTAGTCGCTATAAATAAATAACGCATATGGTGTGACGTCCAACAGGTCTCCACGATCTTGAAGAGTATTTTCTGTGCCTGTCTCATCACGTTAACTCGCTCGCTCGTCTCGCCCGCAGCGGGCCGCTACAAAGGCCCCGCATGTTCCATTTTCTCATGCCTTTCACTGACGCTTCCACTGGCAATTATTGTCTCTTGTAAATTATGTGCGTATTCATTCCCCTTCGCAAAGAGACAAAATGAGCTGTTACAAATGTTTACTTTTAATCTGGAAACAATCTGCTAAAGCAAACATCGCCAGGCTTAAACCATTCGCGATTTTAGTTGATGAAGTAGTTATTGTAATGATATATGTGTGTGTGGTATACGGTGGTTATAGGTTGTAAATATGCATGCACATTGTTTATAGCCTAGCTCCTTCCTTGAGTCCTAATAACACAATATTCAACCCCTGCTTTATACTTATTATTTCATGGATATATGTACTTTCCAACAAGCAATATTTCAATAATGCGTAAAATAATATTTCAGTTGCGGATTCTAAATTAATAATATAATATTACAAATAATAGTTATCCTACCTCATAAAGTATAGTTTGAAATGTACTGAATATCTTTATATTTTAATACTGTATTTCAATCATTTATCCATGTATACCATTTACACAGTAAAGTTACATATAAATATAGTTTATGTTTGTCGTATAACACATTTTTTATCTTTTTTTTTCAAATAAAATCCTAATCTTCTTGAAAATTCACAACTAAGTGTTGTAAGCATTTCTTTCCTCGAATTATTCTAATGTTACAGATTTTGTTGTGTCGGATCATTGCACCCCGATCCCTACAGCGTTACATGTTGTACATCCCGCTGAAGACAAATTAAACTATATGTTTGTATGTTGCAGGTAAAGGACTGAGATGTCGATACGCCGTCCGGTGGTATCGTAGTGGTAAGATATGTTTAAGTTAGACTTGGGACTCCAAGGCGGTTAAACTATTGGGTGCGGTGGTGGGTGCTTCTTTTATTCATTGTTTCTGAATCTGATGTCATATCGCATGCTTATAAAAAATGCTTCATTTGATTGTGCTTACTCTTAAACTGACAGTAAAGATTTAAACACAAGATTTAGCCTGGTTGGTCCCAGGACAACTTTAAAACTGGTTCATACTAGTTGCAAAGTTGACATTGGGTACAGCAAACAAAGTTGTCATAACACGTGGCAAGTCTTTTGCCCGTCCACTATGACAATTTCCCTTCCCTCATGATCCCTTCATGTTCTAGACAGCAGGGGGTTGACGTCATCCGGAAGACATGGAAACCCCTAGCTGAGGGACACGAATGGACAGTCGGTGAGTTGGCCATTCAGAGGGCAAAGCGGACCGCCTGTTTGAGCTTGCCAATCAGTTGCCACATGAGCACTGGAGGTGGCCCTCTGAGTGGTCAATCGGCCGTCTGCTATCCCACTTCTCATCAATTCTCTTCCTTTAGTTTCCCGGACCTTCCGGGGGTTTGCACTAAATGTCTGTTAGAAGCAGACGTGCTTGATGGTTCGGCCGGTGTCTCCTTATCCACAGCAACAACCACAATAGATTGATATGCAAATAAAATTTAAGGTCTAACTTAGTGGTATATACGAGTACAATTCTACAAATCTTACTCAAATTTTAATGACCGAGCTATAAATTGCGAATAATATTTCCAGGTAATGGCCGTAATGTTTGAAATAATTCAGTTGGACTGAAACTTTAAAAGACAACATTTTCACATATTCGACGTTTCTAGGTCGTGCAGTTATGGCGTATAAGTCCGAATTTAAAGACCTTTAAAATACTATAATATACTATAATTTTTTAACAACTTATAAATTTTTTAAACACTTTTTTTAGCACGATACTTGTTGTTTGTAATCAGAAATGAAAAAACAAACTTCTACAACACTCAAAAATATATTTACACTTATAGGCTCTACAGCAAAGAATACAGAGGGTAAATATAAAAAGAAGGAAAATGGCATGATTTCGACCGGACACACTGATCATTATCAGGCCCAAAGACAGAATGTCATAAAAAACATGGCGGACAATAATACAAGAGACAAATGGCGTCATAGTCACATGACTTCCTTCATTCCTGCTATTGGCCATTTTACATCTTTTCATTCATCTACCTTCTGTATTCTTTGCAGTATAAGTTTAACTATATATAAGTTTTTTACATTTGATAATAGACTAGTTTTTGTATGTTTACAAAAAAAACTTTACTAATATAGAGCATTGAAAATATTGCTTGTTTGTCTACCACTTTAAATATACAGTACTGAAATCCTTGGCTGGACAAATTAAAACCTCTTTGTAAAATAACACTCACAACAGTGTTTGCTAAGGTGATTTTCATCCCATCGCTCTTTATCTCTCTACGAATATCTTAAAATACTACGTTGTATTGCAAAGGATTAATAAAAGCAGCGTGCATGCTTAAATATTATTTTAGAAAATTACATTATTTGAAATAAAATTTCCAATAAATAAAATATGTTTTTGTTTTCAAAGTTTGTAGCGATTCTTTAAGTAACTTAAATCATACTGGCTTCATTGAATAAGATAAACCATATTGTACCTCTAAAACATTAACCAAGAAAAACATAGAATATGGGTAGTTTTTGTAAAGGAAGAATGTAATATTTTTTCTTGTTAAATTGAAATTTTGTTGCTAACAGAAAAGGGTTTGACGCCCATTTACACTTTGTTGTTATCTGACGTTCTTTACTGTTAAAAATATAATTTAACTATAACGTCTTGTAAGCACAGGTATAATCGAGGAAAACCGATATCATAAGTGTAATTCCTGTTTCATCACCTTTCCTACTATTTAGAATTTTTGTCATTCATTTACTTTGTAATTTAAAGTAAAATTTTATATTTTTCAACAATATTATATTTTGTTTTATTAATAGTTTATTCATGCCTGCCCAATTGCATGTTTGGTAATGCTTGTTGCATGCTGCATGATGCACAAGTATTTTGGTTGCATGACGCTATTGCCTTATTAGTTGATTGTTTTTTTTTTTTTTTTTTTTTTAATTCTAGAGATAAAAGCATCCATGATCTTTACATTATTGATTTCCATAGGGCCTAAAATTGTCAGCAAAAAAGCAATAAACAAAAAAAAACAGAAAAATTTAAAGACTAGCTATAAATTTTGATTTAGTAAATTTATATTTACTTTGCCCCAAAAAAGGAAATAATCCAATAATTGTCTAATAAATTAAGATTAATACTGTATATTTTACCAAACTTTTATGCAAGTGCCCGCGTGAAATGGGTTTTTAGTGTGTACCGATACCGTAATTTCCCTGAGGGCCTAATTTTTTCTTCTAAAATCCAACGTCGTACATTTTACTTTCTTTATTTCGAGTTTATATTTTTACACAGTTTTATAAAAATACCTATGGTTAATTGTTGGCCATTATCGTTTAATTAATCAAAGTACTATGTTATTTAAATATATAGTAATGAAGTATGTACACTGTTGAATTAAAGTTAAAAGATATGAAATCGGCAACCTTTAATTTTGTATTATAAGTTTGTTGATTTTTTACGCTCATATGTGCCTTGGTTCATTAATGGCGAAAGAATATGACGTGTTCAAACGGGCGTACGTGAAACAATAGTAAATAAATAATATCTTACGTTTTATCCAAACCATTAATAAAAAAATGTATATTAAAGGAACACGAATGCCAAAGGTCACGCTTTTGTTACTTATACGTTTGTATCATCTGTTGACAAGGGATGGACCAATAAATATTCACCCATAAATATGCATATTTTTATGTGTTTTACAATTTTACATAAAAACTAATGCTTGCTTGGTTAAAGGATAGTTGGCATGTTTTTTGCTTTTTATGGCAATCATAACCTATTTGCTTGCTTATTAATAATTTATTTATTAAAGCTATAAGTTTTATATCCTTTTTATTATTAGTGGCTTAATAATAAAATTATTATTATTATTGTCATGTAGGTAATGTAGAATGTTGAATTGTACTTAAATTGATCTTTTTTATTGTAAAAGTTAAAAGGAATTATACTTAGAAACTGTATGCTTTATATGTTAAATAAAAAATTAATAAAATTTATTTACGTGAAATAAAAACATCAATGTAATATTCTCTGCAATTATTGATTTTTCACAATCTGTTTACTAAAAAAATTAGATTTATCATTTATTAGTTAAAATTTCTTAAATTTTGCTAAACCAATTCAATCTACCATTCCATGTTTTAACGTGCTAACTAAACAGTATAAATTCTTCTGTATTGTACATTTGACGAGACACTTTTCAATTCAGTATTGTAATTATTTGTAATGAGTTTGACATTGTATCGCTTGCCAGTATTATGTCTTTAAACATTTTGTTTGCAGCCACTATTTAGTTGTAAATCTTTTAGATTAGGTATAGTTTTTTTTAGTTTATTATTTTACGTTTTATTTACTAGTTTGTGTGGAATAAATACTTAGTATTTTTCTGTTTGTTTTATTGAGCATCCTTTTTCACTGTTTGCCTTGCTTTCATAGAATAAATTGTTTACGCAAACTCCTTTGTTTTGTTTTTTACCCTAGCATCCATACCAATTTAGAGCACTAACATGTTCAGCTTACCAAACATGATATAATATATTCGCTTTCCTTGGAACATACTGAACTGCCACATCGGGTTGAGTGTACACCTCTTCGCATACAATTAATTGTAATATATTTCCGCCAAAGTGACCAAAACATGCTTAGATTTGTTTTAGTACATTTATTTATTAGTCCAAGAACATACAAATGTTCTCCTCGATAAGTAAGTAATTTAGTCCTTAGCCCCGAGGTCTGTGACAATATAATTTATAAAAATACAATAAAATATACAAATGAGATACATATTTATTTACTTAATATTAAATGATTTTATGCTCACTCCTCATTTAGTTTTAGCTTCATGGTTTTTTATTTTATTTAAATATCCTCTAAGGCAGTGCTTTTGCCAAATTTACAAGCCAAATCTAGAATACATTTCTTCATTTTGCCGCTATTACGAGTTTATCATTTTTAATTCATCGAGATTACTTAAAAATTTATTTGTTTTCATTTGTCGTGAAAGTGAAGGACCTTTATAACGTTGCACCATTTAAGAAGTTCTGATTGCAACCACAAGTTTTAACTAGTTACACTTACATACGTAACAGTCTTTGCTGAGTGATATTAACGTAAATCGCACCTTGCTTGCCGTGTAAATCCATCTCAACTTAATTAACCATCTAAAATAAATACATATTCTACTAACCCTTTTTTATTCCATGGATTTTCGGTTTTTTTACAACTGCGAAGTAGTGTTTTGAGAGATGATATTAATAAATTATTTCCTCTCACGTTAATAGTTGAGCTTACGTTAAGTTGAGCTCTAGATAAGTTTATGGGAGGTTTCATATGAAATGTAAAGTTCCCTATTTACATAAAAGGCGTTACAAAATGGGAAGCACATAAAACATGGCGATACAAAACTGCCAATATGGTTTGCTTAATGGATTATTAATTTAAAAGTATCTTTAAATTAGTAATCTTTTTAAACTAAACATTATATGTCCAAATTGGGATTTAGAGTTGTGACTTTTAACTTGCCATACAGCACTCTAGTTTTTTATATTAACGGCAAGAGGGGTGCCTAATCTTACTTATTTAGACTGGACAACATTAGTTAATATTTTGGAAAACAATAAAGTTGATGGGATTATTAATATAACTTAATAAACAATGTTAAACAACATGATTTTAAATTTAATTAGTTAGTTAAATTGTACCGGGCCAAAACGAATAGTATAACAAATTAACTCCATTATTCCGGAAAATGTAATTCTATTGTGTATGAACTGTTATGGTGTTAAAAATAATGTTAGGTTATTGCAAATAAATTTCTTCAACGTGTTTAAAATCTCTTGAGAATAGGCAAATAATGTGTTAAACAAGAGCACCTCCATTGGGAGATATTAAGTTAATTTTCATCTTAGATTCCAGGTGAATAAAGAAGTGTTTTGTTGTGATGCGGAATTTTGAATTCTCACAAAAAACTAATGATTTATCCATTTGTGTATGATATGCTTCAAAAATTAATTTTCCTTTTTACTTTGTTACATGGTGCTTGGCAATGTAATATATTAAGTTAAATTTTAAAGTGTGAATTGATATTAAAACTGGTATCGGAAAATACAGTAGTTATATTTTAAGTGCACTAATAAATAGCAACTAGGGGTGCCTGTGCAGCGCAATGCGCTGCATTTACCCGATTGCTTAGTAATAATGAAATCTTGCCTCTTTGCATAAAAAATTCGTTATATTTAGCTTTTAACATGTGTTTGTCTATTTTACTATCAACAGCTGTTTTGCAATTCAATTTAAATTGTTCCCCACGTTAATCTTATTGACAAAAAACCAACTTTAAGGGCTTCCCATGCCCTTCAGAGTAAAAATATCAAAATTTAAAACCTTAATGCAAAACTATGAATTGGGACAAACATTTTGACACCTCAAACATTAAAAACGGTTCAGAAATAACGGAGGAGTTTTGTTCACAAAAAACAGCCCTCACGTATTAATATAAGAGATAATTTTTATTATATAAAAACCAATATAAATATTGATAAATATAATTTTGTAATGCCAATTATGTCAATGACAGTGAAAAATTCCTTCTCAAATCGTTGGCTTTTGTTAGAGTATTTTATTTGAGTGTGTTTCATAAAACTATTCAATCCCTGCAGTTAGTTATTTGAGTCCCAGTAATGGTTTACAAACCTAACCTTTGTATTTAACCTGTAAGGAGATTCGGTTACTTAAATGTATTTCCCCCGGGAACCAACTTAGTGGCTGCGGGCTAATGCAGGCCCAGATGTTTGTTTGGTGAACAATTTCTGTTATTGAGAGCCCGATACGAGTTCTTTTTGCACAACAAAGGGTACGTTTTGTTTGTGTACACTTTTACGCTGGAGAATTATATTTGTATCATTTTATTATTACATTCTAAGGTTGGAAACCCCCACAACAAGCTACCTTACAAGTTAAAAACACAATTTTAGGGTTCACCATAAGTATTTTATTTTATGTTTTTTATTTGTTGTTTATGTCGAAAAACGCGACCAGTTATTAAAGATAAAGAAGCTTAACAAAGTTAACGATTTAATGTTTTTAATTTTTACATTCCGTAATCAAAATCTACCCTACATTTTATTTTGATTAAATAGTGGTATTAATATCTTATTTTAAACCCCTTTATTTAGTTCAATTGCAATCAGATTTTTTTTTTTCAAAATTCTTAAATACAAAAAATTTTTAACTGTACTAAAATGCTATGTTTTTAATTTAAAAATGACATCTACTTTTTCAAAAAATATAATTTTGGACCACAATTGTAATATTATTGTTTACCAACTTTTTTATTTATTGCCCTAAGTAACATCTTATCGAAAACAAGAGCATTAGGGTCTTAGAAGAAGGTCATCCACGAGAGTGCAGAAAGTGAGGGTGCGAAGAAGAAGATTTCTACTGCAGTAAATTAAACTAGTCGGCGGTCTGTGCTTACATTCAATACACTGGGTCCAGGGCACTGCTGCCACCTAGCAGTCTGTGATGGTTTGGGTTAAATTATAGAATTTTAACGTTCCTGATCAACATAACTTACACATCTAGTTAAACTGTTACCATGGTCATATATAACTTCCATGCGCCTTGACCTAGAAAAAGTCTGATTTAGTCAGTTAAACACGAAAACGAGACAAAGCTGGAATAAAAATAACAATACAATGCAATTAGGGATAACAATACAATACAAGGATAACACGGCTTGCATATAATTGCATCCTCAAATTAAACACTTTGAAACTTACCCTCAAGGTTGTTTTGACAGACGCAAAAAAAATTTATTTAAGTTTAAAATTTATCAAACCTAAATCAATGTATTGGTGCTATAGACGTTTTTCTTCAAAACCGAATAGAAGTTATTAAACCCCTAGCTTTACTCTGCAATTTTGTCATCAGGTACTCACTGTTATTTCCGTACTTAGTACAAGTGAGGTTATTCATAGCCATAAAAACACGGTATAGATATAGATGTATCAATTGAAAAAAATCATTAGGGTAAGTCAATCAACAACAACATTTTGTAGTAGCTTTTCCACATGTTTTTCTTATAAAAGTGTACGTTCTCATAGTAGATGCTGTTTCGCCGTCAGGCGTAACAGTACGAGTTCGCTAATAGCGTGGCCACATTACTATGTTACCACTTGCATTTACACATTGTAAATTGCTCAAAACCCTGCAGAGCATGAATGCCGATCCGAATAAATCATAGTTAACATGGTATCAGAGATAATACGAATTTATGGTGTGTTGTAATTAATGTACGTGGTTTTAAAATACTGGAAATTAAATGTGTAAATTCACTATATTTTTTCTGTATAATACTTTGGCTAGCTTTTATATGAGTTTAGGTATACCTAGTGTGTCCTTATAAGTTTCAAAGACAACGATTATAATCTAAATTATTTTGAAAGCTTCAATTAGCTACAATTAATTAAAGGATAAAATATTTTTAAGTTATCATGTGTATGATTTTATTATTAGTATATATTACAAAACTAAAATGTCTCTCCTGTATCCTAGTGTGAGGATAAAAGTATTACGACCTAAGTGACAAAATGAGCAAGACTGGTCCCGCTTGATGCTGCGACGATTTCAGAAAGGGTCTAATTCTGTTAGCTTTGAATTTTGCTGTTAGGCTGGATCAAAGCTTTGACTCCATCACTTGCGCATTTGCTCCCGTTTAAAATTCATTTGTTTGGTGTCTAATCTGTGGATGTTCATCGAAAAGGAAAACACGTGAACAAGTGATTACAATTATTTCTATTCTCTTATTGTTTCGGGTTTGGAAAATGAATAAGTCCATCGCATCAGAAACTTAAAATTAATAAATATGCCTACAAAGTTGTATTTACATAGTGAAACTGGCTCTTAAACCAGAATCGTTCTGTCACATAACACATTACGATTTCAAAACTTATTCAAGGCTCATTCAATACTTCTTTGAATATAAATCCGGTCTTTTACTTGAAAAGAAATGCTGGAACTGCACTGAAATTTAAAAATTTGAAACAATTAAAATTTTAAATTGAATTTAAACATATTCTAAATCTTAATATTTTTATTCTGTTCTATGGTGGCACAATCAACCTTGATATCTACAAGACCGCCATATAACTTAGAACGGCCAAAAACCGCTGGGCTTACTTTATATGTTTAAATTCATGGAACTGTTGGTTATCTAATACTTTGAACTGAATAGTTGTACAAACTCATGAAAAAATAAACTAAACCCCTAGTTTGATGACAAAAATGTATTATATTATTTCTAAAATACACCAGGAGAATTTGTTTTTATTTTTTTACAATAAAGGATCAGTAACAAGTCGCATCGCCTGTGCTGGTGTGCTCCATGACGAGACGCCACGTTGAGGCCCGCACTCGGTGCTGAGTCATACGTCGACACTGCCACCTGAATAATGCATCGTTCATGACCAGACCCTCGTGGAATAATAAATCCTTTACAAAATCTTCCATCTACCGATATCGGTATGCCATTTTTTTTCTCTAGTTGGAATATTAGTCATATTCTGTCTCTACTGTCTCAAAAGGGTGTCTAAGTTGTGTGAAAATATTTCACGGTGGTGGATGTAGGCTACAAGTTCTGAAACAATAGTTATTTGTGCTTCTAGGGACTAAAGTACAATTTTTTCTCCCTGAAGGGAAAGTGTTGTCAATTTCTCTGAGGGAGAAAAGTACTTTAGTCCCTTGATGCACATAACATTTATCCTCCACCTACACGAATAAAATTTAGGCCTAATAGTCCTACCGTATGTAATTTAACTTTACCTTCATATGACCCCTTGCTCCGTCAAGCTGTATCAGTCACATCAACATAAAAAACACACAAGGTAGGCTATATCATTTTTAAAGAACACGAAAAAAACTAAATATAATTTAAGCCTAGTCAAAAGTTTTACACTTATGTTTTGGACTTCTTAGGTTAATAGCCCACCCAAGCGAAATGTAAACAAACACGTACACTGCCACGGCCATCTCTAGTACTAGAGATGCTTCTCACTCACTGCTGACTGAATGGTCAGCAGTGAGTGAGCTGCTATTAGTCAACAATGAGTAACGAAACAAATACAAGTAACAGCTGAATGTGGCTCATGTTCTTTTTAATCTCTCTTTTAATGTTATTCTTATGTAACTAACTTTAACCCCGTGGTACGAAAAAACTTGAGTTTTCCCTAGGTATAAAAATTAAGTATTCAAGTCACATGGGATAGAAATTAGTATTTTACTACTCTATTCCAAGGAGTAAAATACGGCTTTAGATAGTAGGTGGAGGAAAAATAACATTTTTTATTCACGTTTTAGTTTTATTTTTATTGTGGTTGTTGTGTATATACGAAGGGACACACTACCGAACGAAACACCTATACAAACGTGTCCGAATGAAACATAAATTGTATGATGTACAAGATAAACCTCAGCTTAAAGAAGTATATTTTATAATGCTCTATGAAAGTAAAATAAACACATACAAGTGATCTAAAATAAAAAAGATACATGATTCAAATTGTTTTACCTTACGATTAGTTTATTACCAAATCCCGTGTTTATATCACAATTACCTTTTTGTTTGACAGCGATTCAAATAAAAAAACCTTTGTTTAAATAAAGCTCGAATGTTCTCAAAATGTAAAATTAAGTTCAAATAATAACTGTTTGGATTTCAGCAATATTATTTATAATATTATTTATCATTAATATATATTATATATTAATAGTAATATGTATTATTTATTTTATTAATAGGAGGTCGACATTATTTCAACATGCAAGTCTACATGCAAATTACTTGATATATTTGATTCACTTTATTACAACTAAATATACTTTGGAAATACAGCTAAGATTCGACGGCGATTTATTTTAATAGTCTATACTATAGGATATTCAAATTAATTTCTATTATTAGAAGAAAAACCCTGTTACAATATTTTATACTATTACTGTAACTTGAACAGGACACGTAAAAATAAAGATTAATTTAATTTTGCTGTGACTCAATTAACCAAGTAAATACGAGTAATCTGCGAATTTCTTCCCTGGGGAGATCTGCTAAGCCTATTAAACTGTTTCAGTAAAATATTTCAAGCGTAAGCTCAACAGGATTCGCACGCTTAAACGGCTGTCTTGCCCGGGATTTTAATTTGTATAAGGATAATTCATTATGAATAAAACCAGAGGCGTCCAACTCTGCCATGATTGAGATGGCGGCCGGATGCTGACAACATTGGAAGGGCTAATAAGCTGGCAGCCTCCAGCCTTACATCCCGTCCTTCAGAGAAATCATACTTGAATATCAACCCTTGTAAATTAACTAGTAGCAGTTCCTGGTATGCCGGTTAAAATGTATGGAAACGTGTGTATATGTTTTGCACGATAATAATACTACTATAACTATTATCATATTAGAATAATACTCTATAACTAAGTGAAACCTGAATTCCACACCTTTAAAATACCACACATTTAAAAGGAAAAATGTCTTTGATATGAATCTTCATTAAACCGATTCCTAGTCCTGATTGCATAAAAACAAAGAAGGGAAGAGGATCGAATTCTTAACCCTTTGAATAAAAAATTTAAGCCGCTAACAGTTTTGCCATAGCGAAAACCCAATGTGTGGTAAGGTTTATAGCGAAAAAATCCTTCTAAAATACAGAAATTAGATATCTTTAATGGTTTGCTATGTCAGAAACTCAGTATCAGGGGATGAAAGTATTTGGTAGTGTTTATTTTGAACAATAATTTATTAAATTAATTTTTATGATTTTTCTTGCGTTATGATATTACTTATGAGCTTCTATGACAGGCCGCTGTTCTCAATTTATATTTTTGAAATCTGATTAATTCTTGGCGACCAAAATTTATAAAAACATAGTAGCTCCTCGTTTTTAATGTGTTCTAATAAATTACTGATTATTGCCCAAAAAATTTCCATTGTAATGTTTTACGAAACTATGCAGTTGTAAAACATTTTTACATCTGAACAGCTATCAAATGGTGATATATTTATCTAAAAATTAAATCTTTTGAAATTCACTTCGTTTAATACCGTACATAAATATATAAGCTGTAGTTATAGCATTATTGTTGACTTGTCTCACTTTGCTATTCCTAACAGAAGTTCTGTGATTTTACAAAAAGGGCTGAATTGCAAGACTGATACTGAATTGTTATAAATAACATGACTTAGTTTAACTGTTAGTAATTCAATACTAGGCTAATAGTGTCACAATGAAGCACAATAGAATCGCACACTATTCTATAACTAAGTTAACAGAAACATGATGCCCATGCTCTACGACACTGTAAATGAAACAGATTAAAAGTTAGATGGGTCAATTTGCACAAATGAATACAAATGCCTGATAGAGGGTGTAACCGTATACACGTAGTTGCGGCCACACCGCAATATCAGCTGATACATGCTTGAACTTGAATAATACATGCCTTCCTTCCCGGACACCTTGAGAATACAGGATTGCATACCAAGTCGTCAGAAACTTTCCGATCGCGTCCAACTTTAAGGTATGTATACTATTCAATGTCTTCCTCCACGGAATCTCAGACTACATATGTTTCAAATGTAGGTCGAGGGGAAAAGTGATATGAAGAAAATCCGGTATTTTGATACGTTTTATGATGTATAATTCTTAATTTGAATAAAAAAAATTAAAATATAGAAATGCTACCCAATATAACCTAAAAAATAAAAAAAATGTATACATAAAAAATATTTTTTATTACTGTATTTACTATTGGACAACTAAGTCAAATTTGAAAAAATTAAAACATTAAAAAATAGGGGAATGGGTTTTTTTTCTTTTTAACTTTTGCGGCGAATAAATCAAACTCTAAGATAGATTTCAAAATAAAATAATGTTTTAATTTTCTGTTTCCATTGAGTTTGAGTTAAGATGCATACACCAAAATGCATCTTAATTAGAAACCCCAATAATAGATAAAAATATATCTGACGTTTACCTGAAGGTAAATTAATTTTTAATCTTAACATTTTTATTGGCGTTTTAGATTTTGCATTTACCCAATAATGGAATTGCGTTAAAACAAGTTTAAATGGTTATATATAAACTACACAGAAATTCATTAAATTTATTTGGACGGTTTCAAACAGTGGCGAGCAGGTCTGGTAGGTCTGGTTGCAAGCTTAATATCCAGGTGAAGTGACACGAAGATTCTCTGTCCCAGGAAATGAGACGGACCAGGTGTCCCTCCCCCCACCACCACCCCACCAGCCTCACCGACGCTCTCCCTTTGCAGAAACTGGTCTGCTCATAAAGGGCGCGATTCTCATTGCCTGGTGTCGTGGCCTGCCCTACATAGATTTCAGTGATCAAGGCCCTTTTTAATTATGCTTATTGTAAATTTATTTGATAATATAATAACTTTCCTAAATAAGCATCTACTTCGTTACAGAAGAAATATGGAAGCACTATACTAACAATGTGATTTATCTCGGTCATTTATCCACCCTGTATACGGTGTGTAATTTGGTATCAACTATATTTCATTCCAGAAAATATTATTTTTCTATATTTATAATTTAGGAAAAAAATATAAAAATAACAATAGTGGTACACAAATAGATTAAATAGATTAATACTTGCATAAGAGTTACTTCAAATATGTCGCACCATTTCTTGTCATAGTATAAATAAGTAACTTCAGTTCTTAAAAAAAATTATTATGTTGAAAGCACGACAACTTTCTGCTATTTACTATGAATCAAATACTTAAATGTTATAATAGGCCTATTTAACTTGGACAGAACGATATAGGCAATACACAATAGACCTACTTAAGTCGGAGTGCCTTAAGCAATTGTTAGGTTTTAGTTTTGCTGCCACTGGCTTTTTACATGTCATGTGCGAAGAAACCAACCAAACATAATCATTTTTCATTCGTCGTTCGGACTTTTAAAATAATTTTATATAACATGTATTTTTTATAAAAGAAAGGTTTTAATTAGACATGTAACGGATATCCGGTTACTATCCGGTATCCGGCCTATCCGGCCTTTTTTTTAATATCCGGTATCCGGCCGGATACTTGCTACTATTCGGCCAGATACCGGATACTTAAATCTATTGTTTGGCACAGCTTGATCACTACTTGTAACGGTCTTCTTTTTGGTCAAGACAAACATTAAAAAAATAAAAACAACAAAAAACAGAAAAACTTACAGACTGACTGATAGCGAATGAAAAATGTGTGCCCCCTACATGGTCACACGGTCAGAGGGACAAGTTCTTACTTGTCTTTTCGTAAATTATCCTTAAACTAAAAGCTAAAACTTGAGCCGGATATCCGGAAGCCGGATATTCGGCGCTCCGGCCTAGAACCTTGCCGGATATCTGGTATCCGGTATCCGGCCAAAATAACTATCCGTTACATCTCTAGTATTAATAAACTATTAACACTTCAATTCGCCGTAACAAGACTTACGTATGTATTAAAAATACCATCCTTATTGATGGAAATGGTCTGCATAAAAGCTTGACAACAAGTATTTAGGCACGTTTTATCCTAATGGTATACACATGTTATAAGTTTAAAAATGGTTGTACTCAATGTATCTAGAACAAACCAATGTAGGTGACACCAACAGCTGATTGAAGCGGTCCTGCACCTCTGACGTCATGTTGTTTAAAATGAAAGGTAGATTAATGGTTTGTTTTGAATATATTTGGTGCTGCATCTTTGATGTCATCAATTTATTATTCTTTTTGTTGATGTCACCTACGTTCTTTTCATTCTAGATTCATGGTTGCACTATTTATTACTGTTTAAATAGTATAAATAGAAACTAAATATGTAACCACTATAACTAAAAATAACTAAGTAACTAGTAAAGACACTAAACTAGTATAAATAGAAACATTTTCACCTATTACTGTTTTATATATATAAAACAGCTGACTAAGCAGCAATCTGCTAATTAGTGCTTATCTATTCTATATATATAATACGTGATGCCCTTTTTTTGTCAACACTACTTCTCCCTTATTTCTGGACCAATTTTAAAGTTTGAGGTGTCAAAAGAATCGTCTCAGTTCGTAGTTTTGCAATAAGGTTTTAGATTTTTGATATTATAATTCTGAAGCTCAGGGAAGCCCTCAAAATTCATTTTTGTCCATAAGATTAACATAGAAAAAAATTTATATTGAATTGCTAAATAAAACAGCTGTTGATAGGAAAACTAACAAACACATGTCAAAAGCTAGCTAAATCACGACTGGGGAAAACTGCTGCAATGTAATAGAGTTTGTTTATATTTTCTCCACAGTCCTGTAGGTGAATAGAAGCAATTGAACTAATGAGTGGTACTAAAATATCAAAATAATTCCATACTTTAAGGAGTGTCTATGTGTGGAACAAATTGTAAATTCTACTTTTTTCTCAAAATGTATAGCTTTTGCTTGAACTTTGTACTTATATTTATTTGGGCATAAAAATTAATTTAGTAACTTAACCTCAGAAAAAGTTGATTTTCCTGTACAAAAACAAGATTGGAAATTGAATTTTTTAATGTTCTTCTTGTGGATTATCAGATTGGTATTGAAACAACAACGAAAGTTAACAAAAATTAAAATAAAAAACCTAATGTTTGCGCATGGGTTTTCAAACTGTGGTGAGCTAGGAAAAGGAATGTAAATTGGTGTAAATTAATAAACCTGTTTACTGTGATAGGCCTACTATAACAAATCTAATGCAACAATAGTGGTTTTCTATATAGTGGTATTGCAATATAGTGCTTTCTATAAAGAGAAATTAAACCAAAATATAAATGCCACATCAAGCCAAAATGGGCCACACCAAAAATATGTAGCCTAGATTTTGTTAATTTTTATGATTTCTTTCTTTAAATTCTGTAGTGCCATGGAAGTTAAATTAAAGAGGATTTAGTCCGTTATAATTAGTAATAGTGTTGGCTTATTCACTATGTCGACTACTAACTCATACTACTAGAAAAAACAGCCGCAGTGAGTGCTGCATAGCTCATACAGGACCGGGGAGTTGACATAAATATTGATTGTACTTCTGTTGTCATTTACGTTTTTTGTGTGATGAACCATCTAGATCAAAAATCTGTGAATTTATTCTATTTTTATTTTTTATTTTTAGGCACAGGCTCAAGGCAATCTTCATAAGAACCATTACATTAATCCTAGCTAATTTGGACCTAAAATAACAATCATCAAATCTCAAAACCTTCTCATCGGAAGTTTGAGAATTATTGATGAGGATCGAATGATGAAATACCAATGTGGTGTAATCTGATTTTCACTACAACTTAATTTTCATTCAAAGTAACTCGGTAAATTACTATGGAGCAAGGTTCGATCACCAGGTACCCTCGAATGCAGCGCATTGCGCTGCACGGGCCCCCTAGTTTAAAATAACACGTGAGTGTAAATAATGCGTCTTAGGCCCCGTCTATACGGGCGACATTGTCACACCGTTCGGACGCGACTCAAAAACACGTTCGTCTTTATACACGAGATTCTAACGGCACAATCTATACGAGCGACTTTGTGGCGCGTTTGGTTGCGTAAACTAGTGACAAACGCTTGCCAGCGCTACTAGCGGCACTGGGACTAACTATTAACATTCCGATTCTTCATATTTTGTTGTTTCCGTTTCCCTTGTAGCATTTCTCATCATAATTATTATAAATTTACTACAGCAGTTGAAAAAGTCATGAAAATTTATATTCATTACGAACATAAAAGACGTTTTAGTACCTGGTAAACAGTTTTTACTTAAAAATATATTTACAGAAAAAAGAGCAGGAACAGGAAATAAACGTTCACGTTGTAAAAACAGCTCCGGAAACGCCAGTGTAGGGATTGTGTGGCGTCATTTCCGGTGCGTTTTTTTGTCGCCCGTATAGAACGGTGCTGGCGTGTGCTACGCGACAGCGACTTAATCGCGGCGACAAAGTCGCCCGTATAGACGGGGCCTTACTAAGAGGGTGGCTAAACAGCCCCTCTCAGAACGTCATGCAGTGCTTTACCTGCTCTCATTTTGTGTCATAATGTTAAGACCGAAAAAATGTGGGAGGGGTTTTCAATGTAAAATAAAGACATTGGCTATTTGATTAGCTTTCTATTTTTCCACATATTGAATCTATATTAAGCTATAATGGTTCAAAGTTGATTAACTTTAGATCAACTTCAAAACCATCTTAGCTTGATATGGAATCAAAATAATTTAAAATCGTAAAGCGAATCATATAGCCTAAGTCTTATTTTTAATTAAAAACTAGTCTAACTTATATGAGACTTAAAATAAAAGTTCAAAATAAGCGCAGGTGTTTTTTTTTTATCAAGTAGAATTTTTCGTCTTTCAAGACCTCAGAATTTTCCCGCATTAATGCGTAACGGATTCTGGTAGTTACTGCAACGGCCACTAAACTTCAGGCTCTTTCCCTTTAGCCAAAGCAATACTAGATTATTCAGGCTAAATGGCCATGAAGTCATTTTAGTACTGGTATATTTCGTAACAAATTTTGACACCTCATCTCTGATCTCCAGCTGGAAGCACCGTCCACGCGGGTAGCGATTCCTCATCGCTTACCGGCGAGAACGGTTCTTCCAGCTGGAGATCAGAGAGCGATGTCCAAACTAATTACGTCATATACGGCCATTTAGCAGTCACGCCTGAGTAATCTAGTATGGCTTTGCTTTAGCCCCCTATTAAGCAATGAGTTATATGTAATCAGCTAGTTGACGCGTGTTCAACTGTTTTAATTTATCGGCTGTTTGCATATTTATATCTCCGGTGTAGAATAACTACCGAAAAAATATTGCTGCTTTGTCTAGTGGTTCTCATAAAAAACATTGGAAGGATCTTTGGTAAAAAAAATTCTCAGTTTTTATTATTTTCTTTTATTTTTTATCTCAACATAATATTTTAAAACCAAATTGATTGTGATATATTGTTTTCAACATCTTTGGAATCTAGGTCGATTGTAAGGAATTCGTGTTACTATAAATTTTTTTTGTGAATTATATTGTTATGAATTAACTGAAACAAAACGCAGTTTTTTTTTTGCTTTTTTTAACATAGCAAACAAAGTTATTTTTTATCACCCATAATTTTAATACCTCATAATTCCATACTGTTGTTAAAATTATCTAACTCATGTACAGTATCATGGTTGAAATGAAGCTTTAATACTGTATAATGTCTAATAGGTTTTCTGGCAATGTAGTATGTGAATGAATTATCTATTGCTATATTTTCACAGTACAGCTGTGAATAACATTTTCTGACCTAAAAACGAAGGAATTAATTAAAACTGGCGTTACAAGCGCCGTAAACAGTAGTTAGGCTCTAGTTTCGGAGTTAAACACGAAACTCGTGGGGTTGCGAGGAATTATGGGTAATCAGGCGCTAACGCGAACCCAGACACAATTACCTGGCGTTAAACATAACTTGGTGTAATTCCCGGTATTACCTAGGCCACATCGTAGACCACCGTTATGCCCAAGAAAAGCAGCAATCAATTAAGCACAGCGAAGAACTCAGTATTAGTGTTTGGACTAATTACGTGTGCTGTTTCTCAGACGTTTAACGCTTTCCAAATGTTTGGTGTGAAACATTGTTGGTTGGATCACTGAATGACGCTTAATAAAAGCAATTAATAACAAAAAAAAAAAAAATAAAGATGCCACATCCCAAGTTAAAAATTGACAAACAAATATTCTCGCTGGGAGTGTTGTAAACTGAAATTGAGCACTCCAGATAGCGCCAGCGAAACGTAAATATAGTGCGAGAGAGAGGTAGATGTTCAATTTCTTATTTAGTATGGTGTCGTTATAAAAAACAACCTTTTGAACATAAGGCTTATTTGGTATCAATGGAAAGCTTTTTTAAGGAGAATCGTTTTTAAGTCATCAAACCCTTTTTTTGTTAGCATTTGTCGTATTGTCTTTCAAACTTCTAATGTTATTCTTATGGAGATATTTTATTTAATCAAAAATTTTAAGTTTACAAAAATAAACTAGTTTATACTTAACAAGTAATTACAAGTTTCTTCGGGGTTCAAAATGAGCACTAAGTAGGCGGAGGAGGAAAGTGTTCCTATATTGATTGTGAGAACAAGGTCCAGTAATTGATAACTGCCATAGGTTATGCATGATTTGTGAGTGTAGTGGGCGGACGACTGGACGAGAAGATCCTTTGCAAGTGACCATCTGCAATTAAGTCAGAATGTAAACTGGCTTTTTGTCTCATGGTGTAGTGCGCTACCATGTCAACCAAAACTTTCTTGACCATTTCGTCCATAAGATGTGTTCTTTATTTTTTGTATTCATAGATTAGAGACAGTACATTTATTACTTGTGTGGAAAGTGCCATTTCCTGGACCGTGATTGATTTCTATCAAGGCACGGAATATAAAACTCCCGACCCGTGCTATGCTTTGAACTATTTTTTTATAACACTGCAATTAACTACAATAAATAAAATATGTTTTTTTGGTTGCTTGGTTCATTTTAGAGGGACACTATTATCTTGTAGTATAGTCAGACAAATTATAATCTTAGCGCTATGAGCGCTACTTTCACGTTCTATTGAAAGTTATAATAGCGTTCTAAAGAGCGTTCTAGCTCATAGTGTCAAGAAGCAGAACTAACAACTAGTGTGGGAAAATCGCCAGCAAATTTTCCCACTCCAAAGCTGGGAAAACCAATTTTCTTCTATCGAAGGTGTTGTTAAACAGTTGTTTTCCGTGCAGTGATGAAAAGAAAATTACTATTACTGATAGTGTGTGATCGATAGCATAGCGTAGCTTTATAATGTAGAGTACCTGTTATAAAACAACAAACCTGATTGACGTCCATGGACTAAAAGTACTGCTAATGTTATTCTCATTACACACAGAGACACAATATGGAGTCTTATATGAAGTTATTTTACCTATATGGAGTTAAAATTTCCTCGAATCCTTTTTTATTTCCCCTTTGCTTGTTTCTTACATTACTTCATGGGACACCGATACATCGTGTTTTTATTGGAACAAGGCAACCAATCTAATTATTAAATCAAGATCAGACTAGTGTATTTAGAAACTACAATTTGATTATAAAGGTCGAGGGTCTAGTAATCCGGCAGCAATAGCAGACCTTCCATGTATAATTTAGCCTCCTCTGTCATGCGGAATAGTCTTGCACTTAGCCTTTCAGATTAATTGAGGCTCTTACACGCCATATTGCAGTGTGTTCAAGCTCTTACGTTCCCTCCCTCGGACAATCCTGAAAAATGCCTAATTTATAGTTTAATTTTAGGGTGTTTTAATTTAAATTATTACAAATGTATATTTTATAATTTTTTGTGGAACCACAAAGTGAGTTTAGCCCTCAAACCAATTGTTATTTTTCACTATATAAAATAATTAAAATACACTATGGCATGAATTAAGAACATGATGTACATTATGTTAACGATTATTTTTGGTTTCTCTTAATAACCGGCAAAATTTGTATTTAATAGAAACTAAATCCTCAGTTGGAATGAGGATGTTAAAGCATTTTATTACTGAGTGCTGGAAACAGAAAAATCCCCCGCATTCTTTGTAATAGTCATGTCAGACAAAAGATAATATTATGTGTAATTATTTCAAGTAGATAAAAATTTTTAAGGCTAAACATATTTATTTGTGTATATCTTTTGTGCAATGTATATTCAAATCACCAATCATGTAGTAATTAACGTAAGGGGTCGTTCTTTAAGAGGAAATGAGAAAACAATTAATTTTCTAATAGCACGTAGCATGAAATGCATAATATCCTTTTTTACAAGTTTTATAGTTTTTTTTTTATTTAATTTTTAACTATTTTGCTGCTTTAGTACATAAATGATTCTAATATTCTGACTACATCAGTAAGATGTACATTTAAAGTATAAAGGATAGTCAGTCATTTTGTTGAGATAAAACAAAAGTGAATCATGCTATGTAAAAGACAGCAAATATTACCGAAGTATTAAAGAAATGTAAACACATAATAAGTAAATCCAAATTCAAAAGAATTTAATACAGAATGCCTTGTTCAAATATTAATGTGCGGAAACAAAATGTAACATAAAAAATAGGTATTCAGAAGTACAAAAAGTTTCCTATTATAACTATAAATTGATCAAAGAATCCCATAAAATATAGACAAGGCGGGGTTTTCATAAGATTGCTTGGTGTCCCCAAATTATTATATATATATATATATATATATATATATATATATATATATATATATATATATATATACCGGTAATTTGATATTTAAAAAAGTATTAAAAATAACATCAATATGTACGCTTGTTTATTTGTATAATACAACACATATTATCATATTTAGTTGAATCTCAATTTAAATACATAGCCTAACATGTAATATAATTTAGTAATTTCTTCAAAGCAATTCCAAGAAATGAATATGTCCAGCACGTGTTATGCACGCCTGATTAAAACAAAACCAACAAAAAACATACAAAATATAGAAAGAATAATAGGTTGAAGTTATAACTCCTTTAAATGACATAATTCTTCTTCAATTTTATCTACTTATCGTTCAATCGAACCAATTCCAAAACTCTGTGGTTAAAAAACCGACCTATATATAACGGTAGTCTGTTTCCGACTTGTCGTATTGAAACTGTATACAGCTTGATTGCCATAATACAGATAAGGCAACAGTTCCAAACCAGGTTGGTCAATAGCCGACTTGCCTCCCTTCTGAGGCAGCTTTAATTGTGGTCAATAACCCCCAGCAGGGCGCCAAAGTGAATTGCTGCCGGCCAGCGTTGCCCATTGTGCCCGCTGCCCCGACATTCGATTACGGCCCAGGCCATCTACACAGCGATACGGTCAAAGTTATAACCAATCTCTTCTGTTTGCTCCCGATACCAATACCGGCTTTGTTTTATGAAGTACAGTTTAAGTTTAATCTATAATATTGTGCTTAACTATCAGATACAAAGAGAGTTCCAAGCCTGTACATCTATGAGACTGTAATGTATGATAAATGGCATGACCAAATGTACGTCCCACAGACACATTGTTGTAAAACTTTAAATAGAAATGTAAGAACTGTTGTAATGCACAACTTAAAACTTTTGGAACCAAATGAGGCTTTGCTGGGACGAAACTTTTTAAAACACTGCCAATTGAACTCATACTGTATTCTTTGAGAACAAAAACATCTTCAGGCGCAAGCCGAAAACTTGAACCTTGGGTTGGATGGTGCCCATATGAGAATTAGGTTGTCTTTACAAATGCAATAAAATTTCCTCTTTTCCTATATTTCCCCTCTATAAAGGGCTAGCCTTTTAACTGGTCTCACGCCACTAAGTGGTCAATTAGAACGACTCTTCAGAAGTAAGAAAGTATAGCATTTTGATTTTTTTTTTTTTTTAGAAAGAACAAGTTTTTATAGATGTGTTTTGCAAAAACTTTCCTAAAGAACAAACTTAAGAGTCGTCTTTACCTTTGGGTTGGCTATGTAAACCAAATGGTTTTTGGGGGAAAACCCGGCATTGTCCTTCCTGGTATGGACGCCGTTTAACAACTGATTTCCTCGAAACTTACCGAACTAATTATTTGGTTGGATAGTTACGGTACATTAGTTCTCATACATGAACATTTAAAAGTGTGAAAATGTAATTGTTAATGTCGTCAACTCAACGTTGCTTACTTTTAAGGTTTATTTTTACTGATAAAATTTATTTTGATTGATATCTGGTTTCAACGCACTTACTCCAACAGAAAATAATAAATATTCAATATCGTCCTAAACAGGGGAAAGTTGAGACATGTTTTAGTTTTTGAGAATGTTTTACAAAGGTGTAGAGGACTCTTAACTACGAATACTACCTTTTTATGATGTAAACATTTTAAAATATGCAATATAAAAGTCGCAACAAATATTCTATTCTAAAAATAGTTCGTGCCAGAACATAATGCCACCGCGTAGAACTGCTTTGAGTCCGTTTTGTGAGGGTGTCCTCTGAGTATGGTCCCTTACACACATTTTTATAAGAAACTTAAAATTATTCTATTATTGGGGTGAAAATTAAATATTGTTACCAAAATTCTGAACTTATATCTTATTCTAAAAGAATTAGAATTACGTAACTGTGGCTAAATTTGTTTATGTATCACGGAAGCAAAATGACTTTCTGTAGTTTGAATATGGTTTGTCTCAAGTAGTTTTTTCCTAAATGAATGTAAATAAATTAAAGTATTAAACTTGTTTCACTAGTATTTTATAAATACAAATATCGTATTAGTTAAGATTTACGATAAATTAGAGTTTACTCACGTTAAAGCATGAGTTTCATTCGCTATACCTCAGTGATTACGTATAGCACATTATGCTTTACACGTGAGCGTGCGATACAAGGACGAGTTAATGAGTACTTACAGGTGTAATGACCGCATAATGAGACTGTTCAGCGTTCAGCCGCCTTAAGAGGATGGCAGCGAGCGATTCATTATTCAGCGGTGCCGCAACTGAGGTTTGGCTATAAAATCACTCTCTTGTCTTAGCCCGCTGCTCGAGATATTCATGTTTCTGTGCCACTTAAATAGCAAATATTGTCTTTAGTGAAGAGAAGTAAAAAGTCATGTCTTAAATTTTAATGCAGTTTGGTTGAGGTATTATTTATACCTATACTTTGCTTTCATTAAAGTGGTTTGAGGAAATGAAACAGTTTGTAAACACAACAAATATTTTGTATCATAAGTGATACTCAATTTTGTTCAAAAATACTACAAGTAGCTGGTTAAAATAATAATTAATTTGCAACAATATTATGGCGTGAACGTCATTAAACTAAACCTATTTAATTAAAATACTAGTAAACGTGTTGCTCGAAATCGAACAATTTATTTTAATACAATACAAATGTTACTTTTATCTCTAAATCATTGACGTCCGACCAATCCAATATTGTGAATATCTGCAATCACCAAAACTACACGTATTTACAGCTGATTGTTAACAGATGTTTAAAATGCTTTATTCAATCCCAATGTAAGCAATTTCCAATGGGCAGTTTTGAGATTTCAATGGTGGATAACGCCTTTATTTTACGTCAGATTCTCATCAGTTTTTGGCGGAACTACAGACCAAGCCCTATCCAACGACACCAAAATCTTGAAAATCGGTTGAAAATTGTAGGAGGAGTTCTCAAGACAAAAAAAAAACCCTTAGCATATTAAATAAGTATAGATAGATAACCTTAAAATGTCGAATATATCTAAAGTTATTGCATTTATAACATTTTTGTTATATGATTGTAATGGAACGTTTGATTGCCTGTCAAGATATCTAAAAAGAAAATTGTTCCCGGAATGTGGAGTTCGATATAACTGCCTAGATTGTAAATTTTTGTTTTATTTGCATCCATAACAACCCTTAATTTTTACAATCTGACTACCAAACTACCTGCATATTACAGTGAAGAGACTAGCAATTCAAGCAATTTGATTAAAGCCGGAAGGAAATTCGGTGTAGTCCTGAGCAGAGCCCCAGCGTCTGTCGTATTTACTATTTATTGTTAGCTGTTTCCCGCTGGAGCTTCAAGTACCATAACGGTATAAACAAAGACATCCATTATCAAAGGCTTTCCTGGGAGATCAAGAGTGTTGGAATAGGTTAATAATATGCCTCTAGATCATTGTAACGATATTTGTTATATGGCAGCTCTAAATACGCCTATTCGATGATATTTTTGTGTACCGTACCTTATTTTATGTAAACTGGTCAAACAATTAGATCTGTGGAGGGTAATGGTAATTTTTATAATTTTAATTATTGTTAAAAATCATCTTAAAAAGAAGGGCAATTAATAAAATAATTATATTTATCATTGTGCTCAAATAATATTTTTAAACACATCGAAGTTTTTTTATTCAGTATTAATACACCAATATACATATCTATTAGAAAATTTGAATCTAACATTTAATTCATTTGCTTTTTCAAACGTGAGTTATTGAAATGTTAATTATAAACTCGACATTTGAAGAAACTTTTTCTTTTAAAATTTTACACCTTTAACCACATTGGAAAATAATGGTATGTGGATGTAATTTAACTGTCGGCCCAAGTCATTCGAGCACAATTATATTTAAGTTTAGTGCTCAAGCAACGAAATCGTTAATCAATTCAACTCTTTTCCTCCTGAATATAAATTACTGTCTTCCCGTCCTCCATCATACTTTATTTTATACAAAGATTATTTTCGTTTGGAATGTTTGAACACTACAACGGCTCGGCCAACTCAGGGTATGGATGTTACGACTGTGTTGGAGGGATGCAGCAGCGCTAGCAGCAACACGAAGTCTTGTAACTCCTAAAGTTCTATAGGCACTTGGCATACGGTAGGCTGTCCCTACCCAAAAGCACCAGACTCACCAGAAAAGAAATTATTCACACAAGCGGATTCAATGAAATTTATTAAATTTATTGCCCTTGTAACTGACACTTCAAAACACCCTATCTGGGAAGCTCCTAAACTTCAAACAATTACCTTAAGGCTAAAATATACAACCAACATAAATGACAAATTATTTACACTTACACTAACGAAAGTGGGACATCTCACTCTTAAAGCTAACAAAAGGTACACCTTTTAAAACTTACAAAATGAGACGGTTGGGATTGGGCTTTATCAAATTTTACTTTTAGAGCAATTGAATTTTCAGGTAGCTATCTTTTGGAATCAGAATCATTTATTGCCGAATATCAAATACAATAATTTGTATAACAACGACACAAATCAATTTTTAGGACAGCAATAAGTAGCTAAATAGTTAAAACACAGTGTAGATCGCAATGTTAATTAAAACGTACTTTGGTTAGTCCTATTGGTATGAATCAATTAAAAATATTCAACAAACTCTTTAAGGTCATATACACACAAATCAAGTGAGATATTTCTAATAACAGATTTAAATATTCTTACATCTAAACTTTTAACATGACAAGGTAACATAAAAAATAGTCTTAAACCGAGTTCATAGAAATTATTTATAGTAGCTTATGTGTTTAGCACTGATTTATGTGTAAAAATATACTTTGCCAGGTAAAATGATTATGAACATTGTTATTCAAATTAAGATTCTCTATACTACTTTTAATGTACAAAGACTATCTAGGATATACAACGAGATAGAGCACTAAAGATGCACGAAAATAGTCCGATGGAAATTTAAACAGCTGTGTCCCCCCTCACCCCCTCTCGCCCAGCAATGTTGCCATTTGAAGTTATGTTTACCATGTATAGTACAGTATAAAAATGTGTTTCATAATAAATTTGGCAACAATGTATTGACTCTCATCGGACTATTTTCGTGAATCTTACTATAACAATTACAATCTTAAGTTTCCTAAACAACCGTTTATAATGAGTTCTACTATTGACATCAAACATTGTTTTTACAGCTGTTTTTTGCAATATTTAAATTTTATTTACATCACCAACATGTCCCCTAACAATTATAATACCATATAGGTTAAATGACTTTGATAATGAGCAAAATACACAGTTTTCAATACATATATACTAACATAGGCCCTAAGCCAAAATTTAATGTATGAGATAAATTACTAATGCTACAGAAGTGGTCGGTCCCATGAAGAAATGTTTCTATGAACAATAAAATGTACAAATCTATAGCAAAAGTTCACCGACTACTTCCATGGATCAACACCAATTTCACTTATGTCAATGTTCTACTTAGTTTCTAAGTTGGGCCAGCCGTAGATGACAACTAATTGTCCATAAGAGCAGGCGCCCTCTTCTCAAACCAAAGTGGAGATAACATTTGTGGTTAGGACTGACTGATGCCGCAGGACCTAGGCCTAGTACCGGAACTGTAACCTCATATACAGGGCTGAGCAGAGTGCGCCACGTTCATCAATGTCCACGGATCTCCGGCCAGGGGGGCGAGCACCAACAGTTTAATACCTTTAATACCTTAATACCTTTATTGAAATGGCGATCTAACTCAATAGGTAGTTTAAAGCCAAGTATGAATGAGGGATGAGTGTAGGATGATTGTGGCGCGATCTTGTAGTCGTCTTGTTACTGACTAAGGCCGACATTCTCCTTAGACAGGACTGTTAATTCATAGCCCAACAGCCAATGGTATCGAGGGACCTACAGTTTAACGTGGGATCCGAACCACAATTTCAACCTCCCATATACGAATTGGTCTAATTATGAGGATGGTACTTATAGATGAACTAGTATTCACTAGTGCGGACGTTAATTCCCACCAGGGAATATCGCATCCACAAGCCATCGCTCATAACTATCCACAATTCGTGACCTCCAAGTAGCTGGATTACAGGACGTCGCCACCTAGGGGTGGTAGTCAGTCAAGGCTCTCTTCACGCAGTGTACAAGCCACGTACTCGTGGGGTTAGAACCCTGTAATTACAATGTTCCATTCATATATCTAGTACAGTACAAAATTTACGATTCCCATATAGGTCCAACTAATTCTGGCTCAACAAGATTTCAAAATGCATTTACAGTGAAAACAAATTCGACAAGGCCTGTTCCTTGGGTTATAAGACATTTACATTCCTTAATTGATTTAATTATTTCTTGTGACAAAACGAAGTAAGCAAAATTTACATCACTCATAATATACACTCTTTAAATTTACATTCCAACAAAGGTCAATAAAATTTACTCAAATTCTAACAGATTATATGTTTTACAGGTACTTACAATAAAGATAATTTTGATACATCTAAACATTACATTAATCACCATCATTATCATTACATTATCGTTAATTCACATATGCTAGATAGATTATACACTTTGCAATCATATGCGAGATAGACTTAAAATTATCATATCATCTGCATATACAGCAAAATACTCAATGTTTTCTTCTTTATATACGGGAGATGGGTATCAAGTGTCTGCATGTAATCTACAATGTCGTCAATGAAGAGGTTAAACAAAATTGGAAAACACTGACATCCCTGACATAAACCGGTACAATATAAGTAGTCCGTGGTCAAAATAGCATAGGTTTCGTAGATGTCTCTTATAAAAACTACTAAGCAATCCTTATGATTTCCGAACTAGTATATTTTCTTTAATGGATATAAAAGCTACTAGAGACTGTTGAACTGACTTACTTATCTTCTTACCGAAAATTATATTGTAGGATTAATACCCAACCACGTGTACAAATTTTGTGGTAACCTAATTTTATTTACCACTTCTACAAATATGTGGTTGTTATTCGTTTTATACCGGTAACAAATATGAGTAGTCAGGTTCAGACAGCTGGGGGACAGCGAAGCGGCAGCGGCAGCTCTAGCGTTATCTTGATTACCCATAATTCCCCCCTGATCTCGGCAACCCGATCCTAATGGTTGTTTATGTCTCGGTTGTTACATAGCGGATTCTGCCTTCCTACACCCCTCGCAAACCGAGGAACAACGGCAACGAAGATATCATGCTGGTTGGAGTGGTTTAATGGACTTCAATAGGAATAGTACCTGAATAAATTTTTATTATAGTTATAGTTACTATATTATAGTTACTATTTAGACAAAAATGTAGGCATCGTACTAAGTCAGTGAACAAATTTTTTTTGTATATACAACTTGATACACACTTTACAACTTTCATTGCAGTATTCACAATATGTCACGACCATTTAATTTACATAATGTTAGCATTGAAATCTTCTTGGGTTAATTTGGAGTTATTAACAGTTAATCATTAAAAATTCTGTTATGATTTATTCTTAAAACTAAACAAGGCTAAACAAAAAATTGTAACACAAAAACTTTTGTTATGAGAAACAAACTGTTTGTACTACTTACAACAATCTATGCGTTTGTTTACTAGTATTTATTGTGAGTCCAGCGGAATAGAGGCTAAAATACGTCCTTGTCTTTCTTCTATATTTTCCGTTGCTCGTTACACGAAATGTATGGATGCTCAAAATATAGGTCTCTCCTCTACATTTAGCCAGTTACATATTTACTTTGTATTATGTTATTACGTATTTTCTGGTGAAAATTTTGCTGCAGGATATTTGTTCGTCATGAATCTGTGTTGGCTTAGAGGATCTGCTGTCCCGTAAACACTCGTTTAGCTCCTAATACGATGCTACGTAAATGAGATTTTCGGGCTTTAGTTGGAATGAATGCGTTGTAACATAACCTACATTTGCAAAAGAAGGATTCCATTTGTTAGGTCTTAGTTTAAAACCTAAATTCATTTTACCATGTAAAAATTTAGTCGGTAAGAAGAAATACAATTTGCAAAATAAAAATCATCTTTACCGGAATGTCATTTGGAAAGCAAATTTTAATTACAACAAGAGAGTTGCAAACCTTAGAAAATATCTTTATCTTAGGTTTTGGTAAAAACTCTCTCAGTAAGAGGATTTTAATCAAGAAGAACTAAGAACCTTTTACAATAATGATTTTTCGTCAAAGAGTTCAAAATTAATAAAGACGCCCTTTTCCGTACAATTTTATAGCGAGTGTTAAGAACAATATTTTTATTTTATAATGATGAATTACTGTGCTTCAATGAAGCAAGCTTCTTTGTATGTACTTAAATATAGTAAATCCATTTTTTAGTTAGATGAGATTGTTTCATCCCCTACCATGAAAGTTTTAAAAGTATTGCGTCTTAAAAAGTCTTGGGTTTTTATTATTGCGATATAAGTATTCGGAAGAATGAATCCTTGGAAGAAAAATTGGGTTCCTAAAACAGTGCCTGGGGACAAGCATTTGCTCTGTAAATTTATACAAAATTTTATTGTAATTATGTCAGTCACTTAAGCTTATACTTTAATGCCGTGTCCAAAACGGCTTGTTTCTTTTCGACAACGCCATCACGACTTGCTCGTTCGCTTCGCTCACTCGTTTTTCAGGGTGTTTTATTATACGCCTGAAGTAGAATGCTGCACTCGGGTACATGTTAATATGCTGGTACATGTTGAAACTGTATCACGTGGGTTTTACATCTTCCGTTATCAGACTATTTTACTATTGTTACCCAAACATTCTTTTAAATTTATGATAAACTGCATATTGAAAGCTGTATAAATAATTATTTCACTATTAACAAACTTAACCATCAGCATAAAGTACGATTAAAACTTATGAATTATTTTAAATGATAGTATTTATCATTTAATAAATTAGAAACTGGCAAAACTACAAAAACACATGCTTAAATTACAACACGAGGTCGGCACTTTGACAGTTAGTTGTCAACTGTTTTCAGCATTCCCTTTGTTTTGATTGTCTTCATAAAATCAATATAATTTTTTTATATAAATTAATGATTAGAACGAAATGAAACTTTTCCTAGCATACAGACATGTGTATATATTATTTTTATCAAAAAACTATATATATATATATATATATATATATATATATATATATATATATATATATATATCTTTTTAAGAAAATCTTTAGAGCAGTTTTTGAGGTATGTGTGCATACAGACATACATACATTCATACAAATATACCTTACTCGTATTAGAGTACGGTATGGGACTTTTGTCATCTATATTTTCAGAAAAGTAATTTGTAGGCTGTAAATAACGGCTATTTATATTGTTATATTTACTGGATTAATATTTGATTACTAATACATTTCATTAAATGCATTTATTTTACTATGAAACGCACGATATTTATGTTTTAATCAATTCATTTGCGCAAGGGAAGGCGTCCGAGAACCGTTGTTATTCCCGCCATTGCTCTCTCTATAGTTTAAACATTATTGTAAATGCAATCTATAAAAATTGATGATACGCTTTATAAAAGTGTAAACCAGTTTTACTACCCTGTTAATGTAAGCTTTGAAATTACAACTATTTCTCATCACTATAGAGATTATATATTAAATACAGTTTCTCTTCCTTCCTTGAGCCGACCCCTTCCGATTTTATGGGCTCACTTTTTTTGTAGTCGGTATTATCCAAGGTAAATAAGGTAGTAAGGTACAGTAATTATAAACTAAATCTTTTTGATGGATAGTTAGTCAATATCCTGAAGACCAAAGGTAATTCATCAACCAAATTTTCTCGTTTGGCATGTTATTCTTATGGGACTAAAAATGAACTTCAACTGTTTCTAGCTCCATGAACGATAAGCTTAAAATTTCAAAGAATAAAAAGGTCTTAAAATTATGTGTGAAATTGAAAACTAATATAATAAGAGAGGGTTTGTATTTTAAATTTGGCCGCCATATTGGAAAAATGGTGGATTAAAAAAAACAAATCACCATAAAATATACCTTTTTTTATTTCACTTAAAGTTGTCATGTAAAAAAAACTGGCACACTCATATAAATCACCCTCTATAACCTTAGCTTTCATTTCAGTGGCTAAAAGCCAAAGAAATCAATAATCAAGAATTTCACAATGATTTCATTTTCTACTTTGTGACTCTATCCATACATGTATAATGCCGACTACAATATAAAGATTAATTAAATTTTATATGCATTTTCCACTCATTATGAACTACGAACTGAATGATTTTGAAAAAGGTAATTGCATTAATCGTACACCTTCTAGCAAATCCAATTATTTACTTTATTAGTATTGGTAGTATTGATAGTAGAGGTGATTGTTTTGTAATGCTAAAATACAAAACCTATAGATATAACTTCACCTAGGGAATATTTTGTCATATTGAAGACTAAATACAGACTACTCAGCCACGCCGGGGAATCATTCAGCACACGTGACCTTGTGCGGTGGTAAATTGTTATATATCGTCCCAACATGAACAAGAACACCGTTAAAGTTTATTATTTATTTTGATTCAAGTGGTTGGCGACAACAGACAGGCGGGTAGGGGTCGGGGCGGTGTCAGATTGACTAATGATGTTATTTCCGTCAAACTCTTGACCCGGCGAGCATCAGAGGCTTGCCCAGTCCTTTACAAGATGATCTTTAAAATTATTTTTTATCATTATGCACGAAATCAGCCTGTTTTTTGTTCTCTCAACTGTACCAAAACCGATTCTTTACTGTCCTAGGACTGAAAAATCAAATGGAGAATTTTTTAGGTCCTAGTACTGAAAAGTCAGCTGTTTGCTATGTATATTTTGCAATTCAAAAATTATAAAGAGCATTATTTGTAAATAACATAAATGTAAACACTGCACATTACTAACTTTGTAAATATAACCTCGAAAATACATCTTTATAGTTAATATTTTTAATGATGAAAAGTCTAATTTCGCATTATGATAAAAACCGTTGTTCATCACTCGGAGCAAAAGTGTCTTTTTGATGCGTAATCGTGTTTTAAAAACGAGGCGTAGCCGAGTCAAAAAGACCCACTTTTGCTCCTAGTGATGAAAACTATTATTTAAATAATATCGTAACACTAATTATTAATATTGAGCCATGATTTCGTAATAACAAGGCTGAGTATGTTATTTTGTACAATAGTGCTATAACAACTTTGAATTCCTTATTTATCTATTCAGAAATTAGTCATGTAAAATGACTAATAAATGACTATAAATGACTATATATATATATATATATATATATATATATATATATATATATATATGTTTTAGAATTCCATAATATTCAATCCAATGAAACCACAAAACGAACTCGAAAACAGTTTGTTTTTGTTTTAGTACCTTTTAAGATTCCTCATTTTAATCAACTATGTGAACTTCTTCTCAAACTTGTTATCCTGCACTAAACTAAATAAAAAAAAGAAGATTTTTATTATTCACTAAACCTTTTTAGGCCATCATATTACGTTTTTTATGTCTATACGATTCTCCTGATCATTTTAGAGCAATTGATTTAGCATATCCCACATTCAAGCAAGAAAGCAATATCTACAAGTTTCTTTTACATGGCAAATTTCTGAATAGATAAATACGGAATTCAAAGTTGTTATAGCACTATTGTACAAAATAACGTACTCAGCCTTGTTATTACGACCCAGTACAGTGGGAGGTTGTTATGGCTTCTTTGATAACTATATATTGTGAAATTTAACTGATTATAAACTTAAAGAATCTTCAACCTGAGTAAGAATGCACAGTATTAATAGATTTTTAATCCAGATAAAACATAATTGGACAAACGAAATTCAATTTATATATAAGATTTGGTTGCAGAAATAACAAGGCTTGCTGACGGTTGGTTAAATATTTCACGCTTGGATTTGCAGTTCTTTTGCGTTTTATACACTAGCACCAACATCTTATACGATTCGATATGCCGGTTAAGGTGTAGAAATTTTGTTTTAGTGGTGGTATTATTATTAGTACACCTTTAACCAAGGCTGTTCAATTTATGTGACAATGAAACACTTTACAATTATTATTCAATATCGACAGAATAAAAAATATATTTCATTTACTTTGTTTGAATAGAATATTTTAGAATGACGTTTTGGACGGCTACAAGTAAGTAAACGAGTTGACTTCATTATGAAAGTTCTTCGCCAATTAATTTCCACTTCCAGATGGTTCTCAGGTAATTATCCTTTCCAACTTTACTGTTAAAGCGTTAACGACCTTTTATAACCGATTTTAGTAAAATCTGCTCTAAACCATCGATATAATCCCTCTGTAAAACTGTTGTTTTACGATGTTCATAAAATTGTTTCAATTGTATTTAACTATAACATATTGACAATTTTAATATATGAGTAGTCCATAAAAACTCTAAGCCAAGTAAGAAGGTTTTATATTGATACACAATCAAACAAAATTTTATATAAAACGCTTTAGAAGAACATGTAAAAAATATTAAATACAGACAATTCTCGATTATGTATTTAAGGCATAGTTTAGAATATGACAAAAATTATTTTTAGAATAAAAGTAGACAGGTGCTAAAAAATTATATCATTTGGATATATTTTTTATAATTTTAACATGTTTTCAGTACACAGAAACCTTGGACCATTTAAATAAAACACAAAAATGTTTTTTCGTGCTATGGGTACGAAACTTTATCACACCATTGTCCATTTTCAGGAAAAGAATTATTTTTTCCTATGTGTTTTTTAAAAATGGCCACCATTTTAACTTTTTAACTTAAATATCTAAAAACCAATAAATTTCATAAAAATTTTACCACACATAAAAAGTCGACAAATAAAATCATCTAACTAATAATACCAAGTTTGTAAAGATCAGAAAACAAAAAAACGGAGTTACTAAAAAATTTCTGCAGAAAAACATTGATTCTCCATTATAATTTATGCAAATTTAGGTTATTTTAGTAGAAAAATTCACAATTACTTCGTTGTTTGATATCTGATCGTTACAAACTTACCATTATTAGTTAGATGATTTTGTTTGTCTATTTTTGTGCAATTATAATTTTAATAAAATTTACCAGTTTATAGATATTTGAGTTTAAAAGTGTAAAATGGCCGCCATTTTGAAAATACACACCAGTTGAAAAGAATTATTTTCCTGAAAACGGTCATTGATTCATTAGTTTCATACCAAATATGAACTTAATACGGATAATCGTTAAGGGAATAAAAATTAATCTGTGTAAAAACAAAATGGCGGCTAGGAGCGTAACAAAGAATTTTAGACCCCTATTAGTACTATGATTTTTATTGTCTCGATGTAAGGAACAAATATACAAAAGGTTTCCAGAGAACTCCGAGACACCCTGCATAATTTTGAATATTACATGAACATATGTATTAGAATAGGCCGAGACAATTTTATTGTATATTCTGTCTCTAAAATACAATTATTGATTTTTACAAATTTCTCAACATAAATTCGAATTTATTATAATTTTATAGCAAGCACAAATACAAAGGAGTGGAACTAGTTATAGAAGTTTTTCTATTACAAAAAGTGATAATGGTATACAGAACATAATGATCATGTCATGTGTAATTTATTTTTATATTATTCGTTTTTTTATATATACTTTTTTACTGAAATGTGTTTTTAACACAGTTTCATTATAATATGTAGTTAAAAGGCAAAATCACCATTAAATTTCCTTAATTTTTATTTATTGATATATATGCAATAAATTCGCCGCGATACACTTAGTATTTCAAGTAACTAAAATAAGGGGTTTTAAGATAATAGCTGAAACTCATCTCTCTAAAAGGCGGAACAGAATTTTCTTTTGATTAGAATAACTTTTCTTTTAGAAACTTTTACAAGTTTAGTACATAAGCACGCTATTTAAAAGGTAAAAGCCTTCAACACTTTTTTGCAATTAAAAAAGTTCTCCTCCGATCCATAATTAAATGTTTATAATATCAGAAATACCAGTATTTTTTATACATTTCAGAATATTTCCAAAATGAATTGTAAACTCAAGCATGGGAACATAGCTTTTATATCATTATCTTTATTTCCCATTCAAAATGTTGTACTTAATAAGAAAAGACTTAATGATTAGGGGATTTACTTGGAAAAAAGTTAATATTATAGTGCTAAATTTATTTGAATTTGTAGTACAATCGTAAAGAAATCATGAAAGATTTCTGTATTGCGGCATTAGAACAAATTAATTCTGTTTCAGCTTGTTACAAAATAATAATTATTTAATCTTCGACAAATTGTTGTAAGATATTATAGTTCCAAGCTAATGTTTATGACATGAAGAGTAAACTTGTTCATGTCATTGTATTATTCGCAACTCATTTAAGTTTGATATTGAATCTTGAACGTGTCACTTCCCTTCTATATTTTTATGAAATTACTTACATTGTATGTGCAAATAAATAGTCCATTAAGTTTTCATCGATGAAAACATATGACATTTTTCCCATAGAACTAATGAAAATTTGATCTATTAAAGTAAATATTTTACTATTCTAGGAACAAATAAATATTTACAATAAATGTATGGTGTTTATGGTGTTATAATGTTCGCACAACAATTATAGTCTTAAATTTTGCTTAAGAATGTCATGGGTAATCTACTAAACAGTATTGAAAAACGATGTAATCCAACTTCTGAAAAAACTGTCCTATTGGCAATAGCCTCCAGCGTAAAATTAAAAAAATATAAAAAATAAAAACTTGTACACATCAGTTTTTACTACCAATAATTTCACAAAACTTTTAAATCAATTGTTTGATCCATCATTGTATGTAAGTATATCGTATGGCTAATTTAGCCAGCCACCAGGTTTTAGAATAAGAAAATAAATTCTGCGGTGTGGAGCACCTGAGTCAGTATATGTAAAAAGATAAACACTAAAACAAAAAGTAGATCTCTCTTTATAGAGCTAACACAGCCTAAATTTTTTAATTGGCCTGGAAAGTCCCATTTGTATTTTGTCTGGCAGCTGGCATAGCTGAGAGATCACGTGCGTGATAGTTCAGCTGCCAAAGTTGTTGTTCGTTTAGCACCACCCGGGGAGTACGTGCAGCTTTAATGGAATGCTGTGGACGCGAACAACATCACCCCCCATCCATCATTAAACTATTGTTAACAAAAACCTTAATAGTAGTTTTCATCACTAGGAGCAAAAGTGAGTCTTTTTGGTGCGCAATCGTGATTTAAAAACGAGGCGCAGCCGAGTTTTTAAACACGATTAAGCATTAAAAAGACACTTTTGCTCCGAGTGATGAACAACGTTTTTTATCATAATGCGAAATTATAATTTTGATTGTTAAAAATATTAAAGTTGTGTTTTCGAGGTTATATTTACAAAGTTAGTAATATGCAGTGTTTACATTTCTGTTATTTACAAACAATACTCTTTATAACGTTGGTATTTCAAAATTCTACTCCTCAACATTAATAAATGAACAATAATATACTTAGAAAACAGCTGACTTTTCAGTACTAGGACCTAAAAAATTCTCCACCTGATTTTTCAGTCCTAGGACAATAAAGAAACGGTTTTAGGACAATTGAGAGAACAAAAAACAGGCTGATTTCGTGCAGAATGATAAAAAGTAATATTTTAATGTTGTGTACGAACGTGAAACAATGAAATTTATTTTTTTACTAAACAGAGTTAAAAAATGTAACCACCCACCATGGACAGCTAACTAGAGTGTTGTAAGTTGGGCACCGTTGAAGTTGGGGACAAAAATGATACAGCGGTCAAGCGCCGGATTAGCCTCAAACCTGGTTATACTCTTGTAAACTGAGGCGGCAAAACTAGCGTCAACTCGATTAACATCCAGACTCCCAATATGTTAATATGTTGATACTGTGAGTTTCATATTAAATCACAACCGGTGACATATCACAAACCTTCCAAAGTTTTTTCTATACATAACTCATTTATAGCAAACTACGTACAAAAAAAACCTAAGCTATTGGTTTATAAATCACTTTAAACCTAAATGTTATAGAATAGAATAGAAAAGAATATTTCTTTACTGTCACAAATATCTTTTACACAGTGTATACAAGACAGGTGACATTGTCAAAATGAGAAGATGCTCTGCAACCATGCTACTTTATTTGTAAAAATATTTTTTAAGAACACATTTTATAATACAAAAACGTTAAAACAACAGCATAGAAGTAAACCTCAAAATACAAAATCATCCTGAAAATAAACATCTACCTTGTAAAAACACCACTAATAAAATTTTTTTTATTATTTTATGTTGCTTTAAATTTGACATTATTTTCCAATTTAACACTTTCCATTTCTTTAATTTTTTGTGGAATTTGGTATAAATATTATTTCTCATATATAAAGCATTGTTTGTTCAGTCAATTAAAATTCATGTATTGGAAATTAAAATCACCTACAGCCCTTTCAGTATAATTATGTTTGTGTTGCTTGGTAATTAAAGACTTATAATTGGATTTAATATAAGTTAAACACTTGTTTATGTAGAGGGAAGGCACTGTCGAAATTCCAAGTTCTATGAATATTTGCTTGCAAGAAAAGTTTTTCTCAGAGAAATTATAAATCAATAAAAATCTTTTTTTGAATGTAAAAAATGTCATTATTACATATAAAGATAATTCCACATACCTTATACAACCCATTATCTGTTGTTTATATTTTTTTATATCCGAGTAAAACCTTTTATTATTCAAGGTATAATTCAGCTGTAAATAGGTTTTGTTTATTAATGCTAAATCAAACAGTTTTAAATATTTTAGGTTTATGTACTTTCGTCGATGTAAAAACACTATACCACAGTAATTCATGTTGTTTTATTTTTACGATTGGGCTTAATAATCTTGAACTTTTCAATACTACTTATAATAAAATACATTGAATATTCATAAATTTTGTTTTAAATAACATATTTATAACTTTTCCAGTGGTGTTGTAACTGCAGTAATTTAAAATTAATGTTAACGATGAAGAGTTTAAGGGGTTGAAAAATTAAATAAACAGAGCAGAACAATTTAAACTTTAAACAGAGTCAAAGAAAATAACCGTGGTGAGTGTCTAAACGATTTTGTCCTAATGAACTTTTTGAACGTCATGAATTTTAATGAATATACAAATTAAAATATTAATGATAGACTTATAATTCTAATGCAAAATGTTGTAAACTTAAACGTAAAAAATTACAATTACTCACCCTTGACTTCTCAAAAAATGTCAGTATTCTGATCCATTGAAATTTAATTTTAATTTGGCTTGTTAATACAGTTTACATTTTATAATAGTCTTAATATAATGAATAAAAGATAGTCATGACAACAAAACCTTTAAAAAAGAAACTATCTGTGAAGTTATAAAACTTGTCAAGTACTTAAAATCTCAGCAGTTGTAGAATTATGGTTTATATTCATTCTTTCGACTATTGAGTATTATTTAAATTCTTATTATGTACTCTATTAAATTCTGGCTTTCCTCAACAATGTTACCTAAAATTGACAATTAATACAAATTTCACAATATTTTGATGAGTTCTATTTCTCTTTTTATTTATTTATTTATGTTATGTATTTATGTTAAATTCTTTTTGTTTTGTTTTTGGTGTTGTTGTTGCACAATTAACAACAGTTGACGTTACAGTCTTGGGGAGGAAAAATTTACAGCTGATTAAGCGTAGTGATCAAATATTAATGATACCAAGCGCTTCTTCGTGTATTTTACCGTTTTTATGGAATGCATTTTATTATGTGTTGATTAAATGTCCCAAAAATGAAAATCTCATAGCATATTTTTTTATTATTCGAGATTGGTAGTTAAAAAAAAAAAGATAATTCCCAAGACATTCGAATTTCCTTTGTGAGCACAATGTGAGGTAGGAAAAAATCAAATTATTTCACTCTCTGATGATAAAACAGAGTGACATAATATGCTCGTATATTCAAAGGAAAGGGTAAACATGGATTCCAGTAGGATATATTGAGTAGTACAAGGCGGCAGCTGTTGAGATATCTTGATTACCCATTATGTCCTCCTACTTGATCGACGCATCTCGAGCCTGACGGTTGTTTACCTATGGTTCAGTACACTGCGAGGTTCGGTACACTACAACTAGTACAACGATTAGTACTGAATTTAAGTAATCACAACTCATATGACTCCTAAACATCTTAAAGTCATGCACATGGCACATGCTATCGCAATTATTGATTGAAAATATTTCTTCAATATATATTTTGTATTGTAAAGAAAATAATGTAACTTAGAAAACTTTGGTTTTGGTGTATGTTTTGTATGTTTGGAAGGAATTCACTATTAGAATCCTACAATAGAAACATAGTATTCTAAAAAGTAGGAAAAAAACACGAACACTTATAAAAACCCGTGATACTGGGAAGGTAGTAAACATAATTATATAACCGTAAACATATTGGCAGTGATTGTTACAATTTAAAACTCTGGCTGAAAAATTAACGTTACTGGTCATAGTACTTTTAAAAAGAAATAAGTTTAAAAAAGTGTGTTTGTTCACAGTGAGTCACTTATATTATCTGTTTCTGCGTGGTTAAATAGCAGTTATCGTCAGACACTTTTAAGGATGTGTTTGTTGCGAACTAAGGGACGCTAACTAGGGAGCCTCTCAGGTAACAATTGACCAATTAGAGCTACGGAAAACTGCGTCCGACCAATCACAATCCACCCCGTCGCCTTGAGCCGTTCCAACGAGTAAACAAAAGCTGGGCGTTAAGAAAATATTAAACGTGTTTGAATAAATTTTTGTTATCATTGTAGTATTAAGAAAATAGTAGGCTTGGTAAATTATTTGAATATTTTTTTATATATTTTACACACCGCAAAATATTAATGTATTACACATGTATGTCATGTTGCAAATGTCAAAATACGCTTGCAACCATAATATTATACATGCAAACTGTGGCACTAAATACATATAGCTTTTGTGAACGATTTAAAATTATTGTTCATTAGAAGTTAATCGATTATATTGAATGGATAATCAATTTATTTTATTAGAAATACACAAGTCATTCCGATGTTGTAACATGAAGGTCGACCTTTTATTTTGACTATGGTGGTGGACTATGATCAAAGGTTCGAGTGTTGACTAATTACATATGAGTGATGATAAGGTTAGGCCCGTACCAGGACACTGTGTCCGGGCCCCTTGGCGATGGTGTGTCTGTCGAGACCAGCGAGCACATAACATAATGTTATGTGCTCGCTGGTCGAGACACTGTTGCCGGTGGACGGGCTACCGTTTTAAGGGTAGTGGCTCTGGCTCACACTTTACAATAAGCTCAGTCCTCGACCAATCTCTTGGCAATCGACATACAATGTTTCCCATTGCCTCAAGTAAAAAATGCTACTCAAAATGTATCCTATTACTTAGGAATAGTGCATAAAACATTTGTTATGGTTATAAACGGTTTTTACAAGTTATTGCACATTATAATTGCATAAAAATCATCTAATTCATTTTCTTTGTGATTATAGATAATAATGTTTAAAATTTGTTACTGTATTTGTCTGATACATCATATAGATATATAAATGAATAAGAATATACAACGGCTATATTCAGAGAGTAAGAAACGTTTTGGTAAAAATACCCCCGTTGCAACAATCCTGCGTACTCAGCAAATTTCCAACATTTTTTTTGTATTTTCCCCATAAACACCATGGAAACGAGGATAGGGTTGTTGTAAGTAAATATGAGATAATACCTTTCCAGTGCATAGCGATAATACCTTTCTTGATTAAGAGTAGCGTTCTATAGTCAATGGTATAAGGTTTGCCACGTGAGTTGACGAATGGACAAGAACAGGTAATATAGGGAAGTGGGGAGGGGATACTGTTAAAAATATCGTTCTGAAGTAATATTTTAATATTCATGGAACAGCTGGTTATCCAATGATTTAAACCGAAGGGTAGTGCAAATTCATTCGTCAAGTTATATGTCTAGACTTAAAATGCACTCTACCGAATTCAGACATCTAAATATTTTAAACTGGAGAATATCAAGGACGTCATGGCCGGGCAGTTGTTGGCCATTAGGTCGAGGGCCCTCGGGATATCACCTCATTAGTCAGTCTGCATCACCGACGGTCGTGCAAGTTAATTTAAGAAACGTCGGGCCATTTAAACAAATAAACTTTAAACCAGATTAAATATGATTTTGTTTAACACGGTTAAAACAGCTTTAGTTGTAAGTTAAAACTAAGCATTTGTAATTGTCTTGTAGGTTAAGCTTAGGTTTAAGCTGAAATGGTGCAAACTACCCTTATTATTTATTGGTATCGGGTGAATAATTACACTCTTACATTACGATTTTATTATATTTACTATAAAATGACACTGTATAAGAATAAGTTTTCCATAGGAGTACATTAAGTGACGTTTTATTTAAGTAAATTGTGCCTGAATAAACAAACGTACCACAAACCACCCTCTATTAAACTATAGAACTCATGAATTATAGCCCCATTTCTTACCATATTTCTTACCATTTTTGCCCCATATTTTAACAAAAGATTTCTATATGAAATTAACAAAAAAGTTTTACAGTGCAATTTTTTCTTGTCAGTCTGCGAAATTAACGATTGTTCATAAAATTCTTAAGTCCGTCCTTAAGTCACGTTTATAACTGTTAGATCATGGGTTGAAGCAAACCTGTTAGAGAAATGGCCGGTAGAAGGGCAATTTATAATAAAGTGGAGTAGAGCCAAATTGACTAACGATGTCGCCCTCTTTCTGCTACTTCAACATTGTTTCTTTCAATGGTTTTATCTTAGATTTATCCAAATTTTATAAATTACGCCCTAAATAATTTGTTCTCACTGCATTATAGTGTAATAAAATTTGGAATAATGGTAAAACGTTTTTAAGAATAAGATTGAGGATTGAGAGTAATTTAAATTCACTATAGAGAATTCCCAAAATAAAAATAATCTAAACCTGTTTGTTTTATAATGATTCTTCCATTTATTACAATACCATTTCATTTTTAGATGGATAAAGAAACTAAATTATACTATTTCGCAGTGTTTACATGTAAAGTTATTGAAATGTTTAATATACTACTTAAAATATATTATCTTATAAACATATCCCCCATTGGACTTCAGAACATTGCTAGAATATCTTTGGTTCAAGAATTCCTTATTCTTTTTTAACTTGCGATCCTTCACGGAGTCTCACAAAAGGAATTCGGACGTGAAGGCCAAGCAATGAACTAGTCAGAGCTGATCGTACTAATTATCTACGTGCCACAGAAAATGTGTTCAGATACGCTATAATTAATGGTCAGATAGTGCTCCCAAACGACCAACAACCCGTATCAAGAACAGATCCAGTTTGTGGAAACCGAAACGAAGAGACTCTTTCTTAGTTAGTCCGATGAGAGTCACACAAACGCCGGTTTATACTACATGGGACCTGTCACAAGAGCCACCAGAACCAATGATGAAAGCCCCTGCGGAATAGACAACCGTCCAATGCAAAGACCACCGGCTATAAACTCTCTAATAGACTTTTCATGTTATTAGTACTAAGGCAAATATTCGGATTCCAAAACAATAATTTAAATAGAGTGGACCTACAAAATGCTTGAGAATTCAAAAAGCCAGTTCAATCAAGTTATCTACATTTTGATCCTAACTATAATATAAGTGCCTCACAATTTAAGAAATATTAATAATGGCAAGGACTATCAAATCCATAATCGGAGAAATCATTGTGATCAAAGAGAAATGGGAAATGCACTTGCCAATACAACAAATCCAATGAGAAACATTTACAATTCAGTGTTTTACAACTACCTCGTCTAACTTCTGGAAAAAATCTAATGCTAAAGTTTATAAGGCAGGTAATATGCAAGGTTCAAAATTACTAATTGTTCACCAAAATGCTCAAATGGGGACGAATGAGGTTGATGAACTACAAATAATTTGTAACGAGCTCAACCCTGTCATATTCATTATATCAATCATAGCACGGTTTTACTAATGAGTTAATCAATCTTTTCAAAATTCAAAACTATACACTGAGCACAATGACGTACTCAATGATATGTATACGTATCAATGAGAAATTTTTAAATGGGAAGGGGTGGCCATATTTAGGCTATTAAAAATAATATAAAATTTATTCCATATGAAAATTTAAATAATTTTAAAAAGGACTAAACTAACGGGCATAACTATTTTTAGTTAAAACAAAGAAAAAATATTTATTTTTGGCATATACGAATCCCCATCGCGCAATTTTGATTGAGTTTTTTTATTATTTAGAAAATACGCTCAAGAAAATGATTTGAAAACATCTTTATTTCGTTTTGATTGGGGACTTTAAAATTGATGTTTTACAAACTTGGAAGCCAGAAACTAAATAATTAAAAGACCTCTTAAACTCATTTAACCTCAAGCGGTCCATAAATACACCAACTCGTGTAACAGCCACTTCGGCCACTGCGATTGACAACGTGAAGTCTAATTTGCCGAATTTGATGTATCTGTAATGTCAACGGCCCATTTAGATCAAGATTCTCAATCCGTTACAATTCATGATTGGAAAGCAGATATACATGCTCAAAAATCAAATTCATTCGACAAACAAATCAAATAAATATATCACGTTTACTAATCAATTTCTCAAATCAAAATTGGACTTTTTAGAAAAGTCAAGCGATCCCAATGAAATTTATACAAATTTTAATGACTGTTTCATGAGTCATTTTGACTCATTTTGTCCCATTAAATGTATTAAATTATGTAACAAAATATAAAGTCCACTTGGATAACCAAAGGTATCAAGGACAAATCTTAAATTATTACATAAAAATTAAATTTACGTTTGTTGAGGGGTTTAAAAACTACTTCAGAACTAACAGGAAAACTTATAGAAAACTTATAGGTCCGCTAAAGCATATGATATTAGAAAGAAAATTTCTGAAAGTGATGACATCTCGAAAACAGCATGGAGCATTATTGATAGTCAAAGGAGCATTATTGATAGTCAAAAGAATTCACCTGTAAAAAATAAAATACCTCTTAAATTCAACGATGATAATATTAATGAACCATAAAAAATATCTATTATTTTTCGAGATGATGGGGCGGGGGCTGATGACAAAAAAATGGCTCCTCGAGAATTTCCTAAAAGGAATGTATAAACATTTTAATAAATAGAACGGCCTACCCACAAAACATCGCTTCAGGGCTTGTTTACACATTTTGAGTTCAAGTTTACAAGTGGTTTCAGGCAGACATACAGAGCAGCCCTGCCATTTTTGCCTACATATGATGCACATAAATGCTTATGTAATTTTTGCACAACTACATTTATACATCTGTTTGATGTTCCCTAAACTGTGGTTTCCACTTTAGAACTAATTCTGGAACGATCAATCATAAACTTAACTTGAAGGTGTATAATTCACCTGATCTACACCTCAATCAATAACCTCAATTACTCCAATTTTATCAAGTCCTTTAGCTGTACCCCAATAAATAATAACATAACAATAATAAACCCTATAAAACAGTCAAATTTATCAGACTCTATTCAGACTATTTCATACAACCGTAGTAGTATTGAATATTAAGATGACTCTCAATTAAGGGATTTAACAATGTAAACTTAATCCGGTTTATTAAACAAAGCCTGCTGAATCAACCCGATTATCAGCTCAGCGCTGCGACACCGCTGCTGCACACATTTATCTTCCTGCTGATTCTGCTTCTTCATTACTGTGAAGTCTAAATAAAACAACACGAATAATAATAGTAAAAATAATGGTAAAACTGGATAATACTATAGGAAATACAATGTAGGTGCACAATGTATCAAGGTACACACTATAAGTGGCAGTTCAACTACCACTAAAGTATGAAACTGATTATTTGTTTTCTGAAAAACATTCAGTAGACGGGTTTTTTCTTCCAATGTTTAACCAAGATTAGTATTGAAAATTACTGTTGCTAAATCGTTTAAAATAATAAAATAAGATACTCTTGCAAAATATTCAATTTTGGAAACTCATGCTGAAATTTTTCAATATAACACACTAGATTCGTATACGATATTTTAAAGTAAGGGGTTTGTTGTGGTACACTGCATAAGTTACTCATTTACTTAGGCCTAGTTAATGTCAAATGTTAAAGATTTTAATAAAGACCTGTAAAACACTTAAAACTTTTAAGCTAAGTTTAGTCTGTTAAAGCAGTGGCGAAGCCTGATCCTCCTCCTGCTGAACCATGTTCCCACTCTTGAATAAAACATGTTATTAGTTAGCCAGTCTTATTCGCGATGACTGCTAGCAACCATGTATGGTTGATGTTTGTAAGCTGTATATGTATTAAGTTTAAATTTCACTGCTGTTGTATTGGACCTCGAATTAAGATTTTATCTATCAAGGCCAGTGTTGATATAACCATATTTTTAACATAAATAAATAATGAAGACATAAAAATGCAAGACTTAAGTGTCAGTCAAAAAGCATTAGTCGCAATAGTCCTAAGCTTTACCTTTAATATAGTTTGAAATGAGTTTGAGGGTATTTATTTTAAATTGATGTTTGGTTTAGGTTATGAAACAAAGGATTGTGCAATTGGAAAACATTTGAAGGGGGCATGTTCGCGTGGACATGGGTTTTCGTCTTATGGATGACGCTTATTGGAGGAAGCTTTCATTCAGGGCAATATTACCATCAATAAGTGTTAAAGAACTATATATTTTATACTCGCCTACGGCTCGATGGGGGCTCCGCCCCCATGCCCCCTTAGGGGTTGCCCTAAATTTGTAGAATAATTAAAAGTCAAGTATGTAATAAGTTAGTTCCACGGAAGAGCTATACGTTGAAGACAGTAACAAAACGGTTTAATACACAAAATTCACAATCAACAGTAAAAAAAGCTTTGAAAAACTCCTATGAATCGGTTTTGGTACCCCTTCGTAATTAAAATTCGCTAACAAGATTTTAACTGCGAAATGATAATAATTTACGTAGTATATGTAAATATTCTAGGTAAATATTTCTAGGTTATGCTGAATGTAGGGTCCACCCCCTAATTGGTTACCCCAATTCCGTAATTACTATAAAAATTACTATAAAACTCTCATGCAATGAGGCTAGTTGAGGGCTCCACTCCAATACCACTCATTGTGTTCGCTGAATAACCTACGGCTCTTCGTTTAAATCCCCTTCTTAGTTCCCCTCATTTCAATATAAAAAATAAAAATAAAAAATTGAGAGTTGTGAAATGATACTTAACTATGTATTATTCTAGGTATTACGATCAGAATTGTATGTGTAAAAAAAATTGGAGATACTATTATGATAACTTATGACTGGAGTGTATTTCAGAAAGAATGGAAGTGGGGAAAAATATCTGTTTTGATGGAAGTAGGTTGTACCACAAAACAGGAAGGCAAAAGAACGATATTTGTAGTTTAATAAATATATTGGCATTCATTACAATTCCTTCATTTCAGTTTATAATGGTGTAAAACTTTAAAATTTACCTAATTTCCTAAAATATTACTGTCAAGGCAAATAAAAAAAACTTCAAGCTTCTAAATACAATAATACAGTAGTTACTAACAAAAGTATGTTAAATAATGGTTAAAATATTAAAATTACCATACACATCAAAGGACGTATGTTTTAGCCGTAGAACCAAGTCAGTAAATAACAATCAAAGTAAAACAATCAGTTGCTTGATATAGCAATTCGTTCCGACTCACAGTCAAAAGAAGAATACGTGACATTGAAAATCATCATGATAAATTTTAAGTTTGATAATTTAATTGATATTGGTACTGTGCAAGATATGTTTATGTGCAAAGTGAAGGTTCTGAGTAAAATATTATAGTAGTTGTAAAATTACATCTACATGGGGTAAAATTCCCCACAAAAATAAATAAACATTTAATTATGTTTAATTGTGTGGACTGGGGGGCAAAAATTCATAGAACCAAACTTGTAGTAACTTGAAAGATGTTCGCAAAGATTGCCTCAGATGTTATAATTTGGCCGCTAGAGTAGAAAAAAATAATGTCATATTTATTTTTTTTTAATGTTTGGTCGCTAAATTTTGAAATCAAATAGTTTTCTGGGGCAGGAAATAAAAAAGCTTTTTTTATTTTAAATGAAAATACTGTACTGCCACCTTTTTAAATTAAACATTAACTTATTACGCACTAAAAGATAAATCAATTGTGTAATCTGCTATTTTAGTTAAAATTTTTGTTGAATTGTAAAATTTAAATTAGCATGCTATCAGGTAAAGTCAATGATGTACTTCCTAATGAGTTCGTTAGAAATTAAATGCCATCCCAAATAAGGAACCAATTTTTGGGAGGACTATCGTGCAAATATGATACTGTCTTACCGGGTGTCCCATACCAACCTTGCACCTCTTTTAAAATTGTACAAAAAAAAAACAAATAGTGCCGTTGTAGGTAAACATATTTTGCTCTGTTGATTGACACTGATTTCAATACAGAGGGGACCAGACGTTATTTTGAAGCAACTTTAAAATTTAATATTTAAAAACCCTAATCATACTGATTTAGAATAATAAATAGCATGACATTATTTTTTTAACTGGGGGAAATTTAACATATATTATGTCTGAACATTTTACATATGACAGAACTTACGAAACATGTAAATGTCTAAGAACCTCATTTAAAATAATATGCCATCATAAAACATCAATTATCACGTGATTAGTTTTACTAAACATTTAAATACATGTTCATTAATCTCCGTCATGTTGTAAATTTAATAAAAAAACATTTTGGACCAAACTGACAATTTTGTTGGAAACGTATTTAAAAGAGTCTAAGACATTTTTGTGCCGAGACATTTTTGCTTAAAATCTAAATTTCAACCGCAAATATTCAATAAACTGCTAAAATTACGCGTACAAGATCAAGTTGTAAAGTTTTCTTAAAAACCGTGTAAAACTAAAAAAAATTATTTAAAGTGAGAGTTTGTATTTGACACCAGTGACTTCCGGTCTGGAGAGGTAATTTCAGATACACCCTGTACATTGAAATTACTCTCGGTGAATAGACCGCTTTTCCTATAAAGGCACAATTGGTTAATGTTATAAAATTTCTTAAAAAGGGTGTTTCGGTAATCCGCGACTTCCAGTATGTTGGCAATTTTCTCAGTAATACAGATCTGTAAGTTTAGTTCTCGCTTGGGAATCACGTTGTAGTAAGTGATATATAGGAGATCTACTTTACCGACATTTGACGAATTTCTGATACCCCGATGAGTGAGTGAGTGAGTGAGTTACACATTCGGGAGTATATAATTTAGACTCGCCTACGGCTCGATGGGGGCTCCGCCCCCATGCCCCCTTAGGAGTTGCCCCCTAGTTTGAATTAATAAAAAGTCAACTTTGAAATAGTTTAGTTCCACATAAGACCTGAACAGCCAAGACAGTAACAAAACTATCTAATACTCTAAATTCACAATCAATAGCAAAAAAAGCTTTAATAATCTCCTATTAGTAGGTTTTAATATCCCTCCTTAGTAAATAGTTTTAAAAAATTGAGCTGTGAAATAAATATTATTTATGTAAATATTCTAGATGTTATGCTTGATGGAGGGTCCAACCCAATAATTGGTCCCCAATTCCGTAAATTACTGTCAAAACCTCATACAAAGAACAGGCTAGTTGAGGGCTCAACTCCAACGTCAGTAACAGAAGCCGCCAATACACACTACTCACAATAAATAATAATAAGCTTTGAAATTTGTCCTCGGCTCATGGTTTAATCCCACTCCCTAGTTCCCCTTAGTTGGTTAAAAATATAATGGAGTTGTGAAATATTAATGAATATGTAAATAGTCATGCTCAAAAGTTGTTGTGTACAAATTTGGAGGTACGATTATGATTACACATGATTGAGGTAATAGCTGTATTCTGAAAAGATAAAAGTGGATTAAAATTATAAGTTTATACAGAGGATCGTTGTATGTAATAGAAGAAAAAAGAGACAAAATCAAGATATTTGAAATTAAAAAAATATATGGTATAGTCTAAGATGCTTCAGTTCCGCCATGGGGTGGCCAAGAAACGCAGGAATCATATATGTACCATATAAAGAAACGATAACAATTTTATCATTCAAAATCAGCAATTATTAATTTAACAATTTTAAATGTTATATATATATATATATATATCAGTTCAGAAAATTAATAAAAATAGAGCCCTAGTAGTATGTAATAGATCACAGGGTATTAGGTACTATAATCATGAAGTCTTAAAGTCTTTATATAGTATTAAAATGAAGAAAGTTGCAACTTAAGAACCCTAAATCTGCGTACATTATGCATTTTCAACCAATGGTAGTAAAAAAACCAATATTGAAATAATAGCCAAAAAAGGATTATTGGTTAAATTAAAATATACTGAAAGAGTTACGATAATTGATAAGCATAGAATAGTTTTCAATTACAACAATAATAGGGTTAATCGAGACTTTAGGTGAGAGCACTGCATTGAGGAAGTTTGACGGACAAAGTGGCAGCGAGAAAAATTACTATTGAGTTTAATTCAATTGGTTATTATAATATTTCTCTGCATGATGGGTCATCAGATATGTAGATAGTCTTAAAAAAACGTAGGAAGTAGGTAAACGTTAGCAAAGGTAAGAATGGAAATTTCAATGGTTCTATAACTTAATATGTTCAATCGTTTCCTAAACTAAAATCTAAGCCTGATTGGACAGCAGCAAATAGGTAAAAGACTGGATGTCAAACTTGTTGGGACACGTTCAACTCTTCAAAGTAAAACTGCACCAGAACTATCAACTGAAGCGCTATATTCAATCATATAGAGAGACAGCATACAAATAGTAGAAAATTAAGTTATAATTACTGTATTAGGTTATTTTTTGAGCGAAAACCTACAAGAAAACTTCCAGCATGAGAAAACTTAAGTCTAGAAAATGTAATAAGACCTAAAATATTTTTAGCAATTAATATAGAAATCAAAGCGGACTTCACCTGAATGTAAAGATACGCTTTCGATTAAGAAAACTTCATTTTCAACAATAACACAGCAATCGAAGGGAAAACCATACGCAAACAAATATGCGCACATTTAAAGGTATAATTATCAGGAAGAGGTGTAGTTAAAAGACATCATTTAAATACAAGCGAGAACTAAGCGACTATAATAGCGCTCCAAGCGACATCTTCCTAACCAACACCTCGCCTTTATAGAATTTTTTTATGATTTGAAAGTTAAAAATTTGTAGTTTTTGGGCATTTTAATACTGTATAAATCTAAGCGAGTATTACCCTGGTGAAATAACCGGCTCTCAATGCATCGAAACACCGCCGTCTACATTAAACGTTTATGTGACGGACGTTTAACAATTACGGACGTTTGAATCAAACACGGGTGTAGTTGAAAGAAATCATTTAAACACGAGCGAGAACTAAACCTGCAAATTGATCTACGTTACCCAAACGGTGATATACGCTCACACGGCTGAACTACGTTACCGACATATCTATATTTTTTACCTTTTTTATAGTTTAAAAGTAAAAAAGTTGTAGTTTTATGATTTTTCCTAAATTGAAACATCTCAAAGAATGTCCATGCCAACTTTCAAGTCTCTATCTTAAACGGTCGCTTCAGGAATTTAAGATCATCAGTGAGTCAGTCAGTTACACATGCGGCTGTATATATTATAGATTTAACCCTTAAGAAAAGGTTCCTTAGGTTCGTTTAACGAAATGTAATATCAAAAATAATTGGGTATCATTGTTGGTTTATTGCTAGTTTCCTTATCCTTCTTACCTTGCGACGTGGCACTAAATCTGGAATTTTTATTTATTTCAGACTACTTTTTGAAGAATATGTGATTTAGTGTTCCAAGTTAAATTTAATATTGCATACGAAGACAAAATCCCTGAAAATTTGTGGTAAGTTGTATTTTATTTGCTGTTTAATATTTTTTTATAAAATATTAGAAAAATCATTTATTTTTTATGCAGTTCATTTTTTTACAAAAAACTATTTCCTAACAAGATTTGGACAAGTAAACCATTGGCTTGTTATGAACTGAACTGAGTTGTTAAATTTGAATTACACATAAAGTATACCAAGAAATCTCAGAACAATTATGTGTTCAATCGCAAAGCCAAGCCGATACATTTAAATTAGTTTAATGAAGTTTACAAACCGTCTGAAGGTGTATTGAGCATTACTACTTATAAAGGAGGCCAATTAGCTGAGTTTGATTACAGTTTGAAATTACCTGCTTTTCTATTACATTTTAATGTGGAGGATTATAAACAAAATTCTTGGCGATCAAAATATCTTTAATTTATTATTTTTAATAGTTGTTAGGGCATAAATCTCTAAGTTTGATCATCAATTTCTATTTGTGTGTTAAATCGTCCTATATTTAATTTCCTAATCTATGCTTAGGACTTTTCTATCTTTTAGTAATAACACAATTTTTGTTCCTTGGACATTAGTACATGGTAGAAACATTTATTTCATTAGATAGTTATTGTAACCGGCCTGTTGAATAACGTAAGTGTTTTTAAAAAACACAATCACAAAGTTTGCACAGGGGATTACCTTTCCTTGTGGTCCTGGTTCCCAAAACAATGTTACATTCAGCACATTCAGGATTTTTTGAAAAAAAAAAATGAACAAGATGTAGTCTTAAAAGTGAAATTAAAATATAAAAATATTTTCCTATTATATATAGCACAGGCCGAAAATAGTGTATGTGTTAGAAATATTAGACTGGGTAGTAGTTTTCCACCTTTAAATATTAATGATTGAGGTAAGAAATTATTATACTACTTCTATACTTACAACTATATCTATAAAATGAAGTTATATTTTATATCCCGGGTTTTCCTTTTATTCATAATCATACATATTAGAATGTTTTCTAAGTTATTTGTTTCTATGAATTTCATTATATTGGTGTTTCCAATGGTTGAGGAGTAATTATTATGTCTAAAACGGTTATACATCACTGTAAATAAATAAATAAATAACTTTATTACCGTAAAAGTATACAATAGTTACATTGTGTGCCAAGCGTCATGTTATGAAGAACAATTAAAGTCATTGTATGAAAAAAATACAAACTATAATAAGTTGATTGATACAAAAAGCAAACATACAGCGACCTAAAAATAAAAAATACAATATTAAAAAGGAACATATATATAATAAAATATACACATATAACCAATCTAATCAAATGTCGTGAAAATAATACATTCGACAAAAAATATGTAAATATAATGGTTGACCACACTAAAATAATATTTAATAAAAAACACACAAATGTTTAATCAAAACAGATTAAAATACGAACAAACATTGTTGGTTACGACTGAAAGCGAAGGGACATGAACTCCTCGACGGTGTAAAATGCCAATGACATCAGTATTGCTTTGAGTCGGGTTTTAAAAATTTGAGGTCGTTACATCAATCTATGAAGGGCGGTGCTTAAAAGCTGTTGTTCGATGTCTTTCAACTCGGAAATCCGTTCTGGCTCTAATAGAATATTGATGGATGTCTTGTCTTTGAGTAAGTTGGCCTTTGAATTTGCAATGAAGGGTAGTTTCTAAAATGTAGAGACTAGGCAAGGTTTCAAAACCAAGATCTTTGAACGAATTTCTACATCAATCTCGAAAATCCACCCTTTTTTATTTTTACTGCTCTTTTTCTGTAATTTGAGAACCCTTTCAAACATTATTTTAGCACAAGAACCCCAGACTACTAAATTATAGGATATATGTTGTTAAATCAGCCCGTAGTAAGACATACATAGTATGCCAGTGTCAGTAGAACAATAATTTGACAATCAATGAAGGGCAAATATTCCAGGAATCTCCACAGATTGACAGCACATGGATAGATTTCATCAATACTGTAAGATTTACCTACCTTACAAAACTGTATTTTTGTATTTTGGCAACGTTTGCACGGGTAGTCTATAACGAGATTGTAGCAAAGGTTAGGTCGACGCGACCCTGAAACGAAAACTTCGTTGGTTATAGCTACACTGTAACTCACTTCTGGGTAATTTAAGTAGAAGCTGCTCTGTAAATCCAATAAAAGATTTACTATAATAATTTCATTTGACATTTCTCTAAGAAAATCTGAAACAGCGGGTGTATTACTTGTCTAGAGAATTGTCAGCAATTAAATGAAAGCAATACATTACACCAATGTCAATCGATATTTGTTTTATTAATTTTTTTATGAGAACAATACCATTCACAATTTATTTTAAATGCTACATTTTTATTACTTTTTTATAAAAATTATTTTGAAAATTATAATTTATCCAATAAGTAGCTTGATTATTATTATAGTCAGTCCTTTACTGAATTATATACAATTTATATAAAAAAAGTAGTTCATAACTTAGAAATCAAAACGAAATTGAAATAAATAGAACAAAACAAGTGCGACTTTAACGATATTAAATATCGTTAATTTAATATCGTTCCTATTAATTTTGTCCCGAGATAATTTGTTTTATAATTTAGAAAAGTAGACTATATTTCTTTTCATCTATCAAATTCGTTTTCGTTTTTAATCGAAAAGCCCACTACATTTCACGTTTAGTCAACATGGGCCTATTTGAAATTACTGAACTGCACAAATACCTATAAACTAACGCGACTAAAATATGTCTAAAAAGTTAGTAAAGACGAGCCCCAGTAACTAGTTCCAGAAGAAAATACTATAACACAATATAAATCAATTTAACCATAATTTTTTTTTTTTAATTTAAATATATGAACCATTTTATTTTGCTTCAAAACACATTTAATTTTGAACAATAATACCTTTGCCTCAAAACATTTTACATTATGAAGAATAGTGCTTAACTATTTCATTGATAAGAAGGTGACATGCTTATCAAGAGTGCATGTGTGATAATTTTAATTTCTATAACAGCTGTATTTCGAAATAATATTGCTTCAGTTAAAAATATCCTAAGAGTGTTAAAATAACAAAGTGATGTTTTGTTCAGATAATTTGCAGCGTTTATTACTATTCTTATTTTATCGCGTTTTATGTAATTTAGAACAAATAGAACTTTTACTTATCCTAACGCTCTGATTTGTGCAATATTAAAAACTAAAATTGTCTTAACGATATGATAACAGAAATGTTACAAGTAAAAGGGGTAAAGTGACTCCTAAACGGTGTAAAGTAAAAGTAAGATAGGTAGAGGTTTGGTGAAGAGTAATTTATAATAAGGTGGAGGAGAGCCAAATTGACGTACGATGTTGACCTCTCCCCTCCACTTTTACTGCTTTTATATTTTCCTCCAAATATGCAGCATGATTCCTTCTTTGAGTATTTCCTTCAGTAATTCATCATGTTATTTCATAATTTAATAAGAAAATGCAACAAAATCAATAATAATATACTACCACAAGTGAAACTCACTCACTTACGTGTAATGTAAGTATGATATCCTATTATTTCTTTACATTATTTTACAAAGCTCCTAATAAAAAATTACATTTAATTTTTACATTTTATATTTTATATTTTATTTTATTATTTCTACAAATGTATATTATTTTGAATATATTTATATGTATATTAATTTGTGAGGTTATATTGATTTTTTTTTACATACTCTGATGATGGCATAAATGGTCCAAAACTTGTCAGTAAACTTAATTTTTTTTTTATTCGGGGCTTTGTTTAAAAAAATGTTTTAATAATTAATTTAGTACAAAATCACATAAAGTAGTAATTTCATCACTAGGAGCAAAAATGGCCTATTTTGCGCGAGATTGTATTTGAAAAGCGAGGCACAGCCGAGCTTTTAAAAACGATTAAGCAACAAAATGATACTTTTGCTCCTAGTGATGAACAATGATTTTTTTAATCAAAATGCGATATTAAAATTTTAATTATAATATTAACCGTTGAAAATCTAGTATCAGTGCAAATCAGTACATAATAGAAAGAGGCTCTAAAGCAATACTCATAATTTACGATAATTATTATTTAGTATTCGTACTAAACTGACTTTATATTAAAAGCTTTTGTAATGTTTGCAGTGATTTCGGCACCGTCGTATTATGTGGCGATTGGTAAAATATTTTTTTCTGGACCACATTTTACTGAGGCTTACACACTATTTATTAAAGGCTATAGTTTTTTAATTCTTCATTGTGAGTTTCCATAAATCCTAAGGAAACTAATGATTAAGAAAAAAATAATTATACACACAAATTTATAGAAAGTTGATGAAAGTGTATAGATGTGAATAATATAATCTACATTATGTATTATACGACAACTCACTCATACATATTTTCCGTTCCTTTGTGACCGCAACACGTTGGAAGACACGTCACGAGGTGGTGGTGTAGTAGAGCCTGGGTGTTGGTAGCGATGTTAGGGGGGGGGGGGGTGAGACCAAGGACTGGGTGGGCGACTCGTCGATGGAGTGGGTGATTGCTCGGTCAGCGCGATCCTCTACCTCGCCTCGTCAGCTGCAACTGTCGACATCTTTTCGATATTTAGAGAATTTCAATTGTTAAAAATTTTACGGATTAGTAACCTGTAACCATTAAGTGCACAGACATGGCTGAAGTTGTTTTGACTGTTGATTTTAGCGAATTTCCCTATAGGGAGTACGCTATTATGATAGTAGTCACGGTAAGACCTAAGCCCGGGACCATGATACTTTTTCGTTTTGAGGTCCCTAGGAGCCAAAAACACCGTTCGTTCAAATTGATGTATATATATATATATATATATATATATATATATATATATATATATATATATATATATATATATATATATGTGTGTGTGTGTGTGTGTCTGTGTGTGTGTGTGTGTGTGTGTGTGTCCGTGAACACGATAACTTTTGAACGGAACCTCCAATTTTGATGAAATTTGGTACAGGGGTGTAAGCCAGGGTCTACTAGGTTGAGTTCGCGAACCAGAATGATCGGACCACGGGAACGGGGTTTTATGGGGTTTCAAAAGGGTTTAAAATGGTTTTTTTGGCTTTTTTACTTTTATTTAGAAAATGCAATAATTTTAACTTAAACTATTTAAAAGAGCTTAAAAAACAATCTATCTAGTATTTTGAATTTTTTACCTAGCTTAAATGGTTATGGAGAAAATCCAAAAAGTATGTGTTCTATGTTGTTCTTAAACGAAATTCACAAAACCTTCTATCTTGCTTATTTATTGACATATCTTGATAAAATTTGGTATGTTCATTCATTAGGAAGCGTATAACTTATATTTGCTTAGAAAACCCATATGGCGGCCAATCTACGTACTCACCCCTATAGGGTTTATGGGGAAATAAAAAGAACACCATAGCCTTATAAAATTTGGTATGTACAATCACGAGGTAGGGTTTAACTTATATTTACCAACAAACCCCATATGGTGGCAAACCTACTTACTCTCATCACCATGGATTTTATGGGGAAATATAAAATATACCAAAATTCCATTGGAAATCCGCTGAGTACGCAGGACTGCTGTGACAGGGGTATTTTTGTATTATTTCGTTATTTGTTTATTTATTTGCATTTTAAACACAAGAAGGAGTAATTTTAAAGAAATTTTAAATTTATTTATTTGCTTTTATTTATGATATGAAACTCCGTCTCGTAAGACTATTTTCATTGAGTAAGAACTGGCATAATAAATTATGTGCCCCCTTTTAAAGTTTTATATTTTATATCACTATCTTTCTGAGAACATGTCATAAACTTTATTGTTTCGAATCAATAGGATTACAAAATGTCCTTATTTCAGATTTCTACATAAAAATATTAGATTTTTAGTGTTAAAATGTGGTATAAATAATTGGATATGAGTACCTATTAACATATTTTATAATTTATTATTAGATAATTTTAATTTTAAAACTAATATAGCAGTCTTTTTAATAAGTTGGCTACTTTTCTTTTACTTTGATATATTTACAATAAAACAAGGAAAAATGTGCTATATTTGGCTGATATTTCTTTTGAATAAGGTAGGTAAAAGAAACAATTGATTTATTGTTAACTTGTGACTATGTAAATATATCTCAATTTTCAAATGAATATAACAAATTAATTATATTTTAAGCAAAACATGTAATGGGTCACTAGTGATGGTTGATTCACTTGTAATGATTTCTAGGCTCACATGCTTCGCTTTACAATGTCGGATAAATGCAACGTGCTCGGAGTGATCAGTTTAATGGTTTTGAGTATGATATATATTCAATGGTAGTTTCACTCTTATGAGCCTCGAAATATTTATTTTGTTGTACTTAAGTGTTTGTTGTAAAAATGTAAAAACTATGAAGAACTATTTGAATATTTTTTAGGGTTTGTAGAAAGTAATGTCACAATTTTTCTGGAGTGGCCTTGAAAATTTCTTACTCGTGAACAACAAAAATTTTAAACTTCTGAGCTCTAAAGTGATGTATAGCAGTGCCGACTTTTGAAAGTTACTGGTATTTATAATTTGTTGAAAGGCGAGGTGACGGATGATGTAGACTGAGCTCGGAGACTTTGGACTGTTCTTACTTTAGATCCTCATCCAATTTCCATCAGTCCTGTTGTAATTTTCTTCTTCCATTCTCTATTTCTCAGCAAAAATAAGGTTTCCTTGGAAGTTTTTAAAAGCACAATGGATTATTGTTGGATTTAGCTTGGTTATTTATGAGAGCTTTATTATATACCGTGCTTGATTATCAAACATAAAATTTAATGTATATTTTCATGAATGAAAATCATAAAAAAATGTGAGGCAGAACGCTCTGAATTTCAGTTTTAGCTTAGGATATAAAGGTGTTTTTTGTGTTGAAATGGAAATACTAATTTCACTTCATTTAATTAATTCATGCGATCCATTGTTGCCTTAATCTTCTTTAAATAGGTATATAAAATGGAAAGCCCTCACTCACTGACTCACTCATCACTAATTTTCAAACTTCCTGACTAGCGTGCTGAAACTTTATACTTATTCTTTAGGCTTAAAGTCTGACTATTTTCATATTAATATTGACAAAGAGCTACGCCCTAGGCGTCCTCCATGTTATTACCATGTTATTCTTACGGAAGCAACATTTTTGTATTCAAACATATTATTTTGCGAATGAGGTTTGTTTACATCTGCCACATGATGATTCATTCAACAAAATGCTTATAACCATCGAAATAACCAGCTGTGAGATATAATGCTTCTTTCTTTTAGCGAATTTCCCTATAGGGAATACGCTATTACGGTAGTATCCATGGTAAGACCTAAGCCCGGGACCATGTTACTTTTTCATATTGAGGCCCCCAGAGGCTAAAAATACCGTTCGTTCATTTTCATATATATGTATATATCTATATATCTATATATATATGTGTCCGTGGTACTGATAACTTTTGAAGGAGACCTCCGATTTTGATGAAATTTGGTATGAAGGTGTAAGACCAGATCTATTTTCATGAGTTCGCGAACCAACATGATCGGGTTATGGGAACGGGGTTTTATGGGATTTCAAAGGGGTCAAAAATGGGTTTTTGGCATTTTTGGACCTTAATTTTTAAAATTCAACATTTTTATCTCAACCCATTTAAAAGATCTTAAAAAGCAAACAATTTAGTATTTTGAATTTTTAACTTGGCTTAACAGGTTACGGAGAAAAGCTAAAAATAGGTTTCCAATGTTAATCTTATGGGAAATCAACAAACCCTGTATCTCGCTTATTTAACGGAATAACTTGATAAAATTTGGTACGTACATTCACAAGATAGCGTTTAACTGATATTTGCTAACAAAATCCATATGGCGGCAAATCTACATACTCACCCCCATGGGGTTTTTGGGGAAAATTTAAAAGTGTCGAATATTGATACAATGATATTTACCTTACCTAACTATTACATTTTCTAACAAAACTAACATTTTCTAACAATATCCATTGCCAGCAAACCTACATACTCATTCCTATGGTGTTTATGGGGAAAATACAAAATCTCAAGATCCTTTGGAAATTCGCAGAGTACGCAGGTCTGCTGCGACGGGGGTATTTGTCTTTGTAAAGATCTAAGTTTTGGTAGAGTGATGTACAATTGTTTTAGTAGTGCAGTTTACTTGATTTCGAATTTTATTACTTTATACTTTTTTACTGTTCATGGTTACTAACAAACGGTTTGCAAATACAGTTTTTTAAGCACTTTAGGGTTCCTCTCCACTGGACTTTCAAACTACTCTAGGGCCCACGGGGTTGAAATATGATGGAGGACTCTCTTTGCTCATGGGTACTGACTAAGAAAAGGCTTTGCATTTATAGTTTTTAAATCACTTTACGGCATTAACTGGACTTCAAAATTACTTTAGGGCCTCCGGGGTTGAAATTAGACATCGACCTCTTATCTCATAAATAGGTTACCCCTAAACACTAAGAAAATGTTTTGCAGATATATATATATATATATATATATATATATATATATATATATATATATATATTACATACAAAGTTTGAATACAAAATATGGAAAAATAAATAGAGTAAAATATTTTAAATACCTGGGCGAAATTTTAGAACCAAATGGAGGAGAGAAAGTTGCACAGAATATAAGACAACAGAAAATGAAGAGAGCATATGGCATGACAAATGAAATATACAATAAGAAATGCATTTCTACTAACACAAAAATCAGGCACTACTCTACAGTAATTAAACCTACGGCACTATATGCTAGTGAAACTCTTACGCTCCACACGAAATGTGACATGGAAAAAGTACTAAAACAAGAACGTAAAATTATCAGAAAGATTTTAGGTCCAAAATTAACAGAAGAAGGGTACAGATTGCAATCAATAAAAACAACAGAAAACATCTCAAACCTAGCAGCAGACATAAGAAAGCGAAGACTGAAATTTTATGGACATGTCACAAGACTTCCCCCAACAAGACTCACCAATAGAATCCTTACCTACATAGAAAAAGTAAAATCAACAACACCATGGATAGGCCAAGTTAAACTGGATTTACAAAAAGCAAAAATTGAACCAATAGATGTTAGAAATAGAAAAATTTTTAGAAATAAGGTACAAAAGTGGGCAGTATTGTCAGAGAAGGAAGCTCCAAAGAAGCCAGGAGCGAAATGGACCGAAGAGAGGAAAAGAAGACATGGAGAAAGAATGAAAGAAGTCTGGAAGAAACGATGTCAGAATGCTTTGCGTGATCCTTCTGGGTCCATTCGCGATAAGTAAGTATATATTTTATTCTTTAGGGCTCCTCCCCACAGGTCTTTAAAATTTATCTAGGCCCTACGGGGTTGAAATTAGGCATGGAGGTTCCGCTTTGCTCATATGTGTTCAATAATAAACGATTTTACATATTTACTTTAGGGCTCCTTCCCTCAAATTCTCAAAATTACCGTAGATCCTACGGGGTTAAAATTGAACGTTTATGTTCTGTTTTGCAAGTAGGTGTTCACTAAGAAACAGTTTTGTAAATATAGTTTTTTATGTTTCTTAGTTCTACGACCCACATGATTTCAAAATTACTGAAGGGCCTACGGGGTTGAAATTCAACATGGTCATTCCTATTTGCTCATTGGCTCTCATTAGGGAAAGGTTTTGCAAAATTCCTTCAGAGCTCAACTCACACTATCTTATTGTTTCAATGTCATTTTTATGGAAGAAGATTTTGTTTTTCGTTAAAAATATTTTATTACCTAAAGAATAAACTCAATCACGGGCGAAGCCGTGACGGGAAACATCTAGTAATAGATAAAAATAAGATGGATTCATAATATTAGTTTTTATCATAAAATTTAATAATTAAACAAAAGTATATACACTAAATCAATAAAAAGTTAAACTACAAAATAATTATTTATACGAAAATATACAAGAAATATATACAAAATAAATCAATAATTTTATATATGTCTAACGAGTAGCCTACCAGCCATATGATTAATAAATGAGGTTGTAATGCAGAACCATGGTGGAGGGGAGTGTTTATGTTGTCTAGACTTTATTGTACTTTCATGGAAGAATCCTAGGCTTTCCAAGAACTGTTTGAGTTGTTTACTGAAGTGACATATAGTGTTTATCGTAGCAGAAGATACGTTTTGATATTACCCAAAATTATACACAACTCAGTTGTATACGAAATAATTGAAGTAGTAAATGATCAAATTTTGTTTCAAATATACAAATATAACAAATCTGTAAAAAAATGATAATAAAAATACCCCCCGTCGCAGTAGACCTGCGTACTCAGCGAATTTCCAAATTAGTAATATTAATTTTGACCAGCTAAACTTGTAAACAAAATTTCATCACGTGCTCATAAATAGGGAAATGTATATTCTCCTTATGATAAATATAGGGAAAGAGTATGCAGGTATGCTGCCATGGGGAACACCAAAAGTAGGTTTTTAGCATAAAAAAATTTATTTCGACCATATAAAGCCAAATAGTAAGTTTCGTCAATATCTGTCCATAAATAAAAGAGTTTGCCTATTCTCCATATGATTAGCATGGGAAAAGAGTATGCAGGTTTGCTGTCATGATAAGTACAAAAACCGAGATTTTTTACCTTAAATAGATAAATCTCAACCAAATGAAGCTAAATACCAAGTTTCATCCAAAAGTATTGGTTAATAAGTGAAATATTAACACATCCTTATTCACCATAAGATTAACATTGGAGCCTTAAAAGACAATGTACTGTCTTTAGACTTTGTAATATCTCGGTAACCAATGGAGATAGAGCAAAGCTTCAAAATACTAAATTGTGTGTTTTTTTGAGCTAAATCCAATGGTCAAGATAAAAATTAAAAATTTTTTAAATTTACATATGAAAAATGCAAAAAACCCATTTTTGGGGTACAAAACCCCCCAAAACTACCCCTTCCGGTAGGTCGATATGTCTGGTTTTCGAACTCATCCGAATAAACGTAGGATTACACATCTCTACCAAATTTGGTGTCGATCGGACCATTTTTACGAGAGTTATCGTGTCTAGGGACACATATATACATATATATATATACATACATATATATATACATATATATATACATATATATATACATATATATATAAAAATTTGAATGACTATTATTTTTTGTCTCTGGGCACCTCAAAACGAAAAAGTAACATGGTCCCGGGCTTAGGTCTTACCATGAGACCTACGGTAATAGCTTATTCCCTATGGGAAATTCGCTAAAATTATAATAATAATAATAAAAAACAATTATTGTAAAGCAATATTTATTGAATTTAAAGTGATAACATGTTATTTACGGATTTAGTTCATGATTGGAAAAATTACTATTGCTATTCTGTTCTTGTATTTTTTAATAATATGAATTGCTTAAGAAAATGTGTAGGAATTACATTAGAGGTTAGATATTTACAGATTTTGCTGTAAGAGAATTTATCAGTAGTTTGAGAATAAGAAATCCTAAACAAGTACTCATTTAATTTTAAAACAAAAATTAAATTTTAAAATAATTTTAAAACAAGAACATGGAATTTGCTAGGACACAGTTCGTGTGTGCGTGATTATACTATTTGCAATAATATACTGTGCAAACAGTTTATTATTGCTAAACACTTGACGGTTTCTGGGTTTCTTCTTAATTGGCTCAAAAAACTATAAACATAATGTTCCCCTATACTTATGGATTATGACACATGTTCAGCAAGTAACAATTATATTTTAGAAAATATATTCTTAAATTTATAACTTATTGTTTGAGAGCTTTCGCTGAGCATAAGCCACGTACGTTGCGGTATACGCTGAACAAAGGTTCCAGGCTCGACAAATTGGCAGGGAACAACGTGGCTGTTGTAATGAAGTTGGCGGCGGCAGCGGCGGCGGAGTCTCTACTCTGCAGACACTGCCACTACAATGTCTCCATTGCGCCAAGTCTCAATGTGTTTGTTATACAAGATAACGAAATCAAGAGAAATATATCACCTCCATAAAGGATATTAGACGAGTAGAAATATGGAAAATTGAAAAATGAAAAAAGAGAGCTATATAGAATCAGTAATCGGCTCTATTAGGAATATTTTTACCATTTGCGTATTTAGCTAACAAATAAATCGAGTTTTGGTTTGGTCCATCTTAGTATTTTTCGAAATAACGGTATCAATGTAAGTGTTTTCCATCCTCAAAAAAGTCTCAAAACTTTAATGCCAAATGTCATTGAGACATTACAACCATATAAAATGGTATTAAATTTAAGATCATCTCTCAAAGATTAGCTAGTATTTTTAAATTACTAATTGAAGTATATCTTAACCTTAAAACTGTTCTAAGTATATAATATTTAAAAAGAAAATTAGATCATAATCAGTCTGAAGCACCTGGGTGTTTATCTAACAGTTAAAACAATACTTAATCGCAGTATATTAGTTTATTCTTACTGCATAAAAGTACCAGTTGTGTGGGGGGTTATTGTGTAGTGGTGTTTACGGGCCACACGGTCGACTTTATAACACATTCATGCTTGGCATGCAGTTGTGGCAGTGCTGGTGAATGTACTCTTGTTTACCAGTTGTGTGGGGGGTTATTGTGTAGTGGTGTTTACGGGCCACACGGTCGACTTTATAACACATTCATGCTTGGCATGCTCATGCAGTTGTGGCAGTGCTGGTGAATGTACTCTTGTGGCGTCGTGCACCTTTCATTGGTCGGCTTGTATATGATACAATGTAAATGTATATGTTTAGTATAAAACACTTCAATCAAAATATAAATACTTAAAAATAAATTTTAGTTAAAAATGAAAATGAAAATTTTCTCGCGGAGTGGATAAACGTTATTTTTTTAGTTTTTGTTTTTTTTACCACTATTCAAGGGTTTAGAAAATTATATTCAATATAATTATACAAAAATGATTGTAGTGAAAATTTGTCCTCGTAAAAAGAAGCGATGCATTTTACAACTGATCTTTGTTACTTTATAAGATATTTAAGAAAAACCAGGACGGCAAACTTAGTTACTTAGTCCTGTCTGTATTTATACTTACTACACTTCTTTTTTTCTTTTAAAGAGGTTGGCTGGCCTCTTTATGCCTTACTTTGCCCCGTCCACATAGACTATTGTTCTGTGAATGGATCGTATACATAAAGTAAGGGGGGGAGCCGCTACAGTACAAAGGTAAATGGAACTGATAAAAGTCACTGGCAGAATGCAAATTGGAACCCTCGACATCGCTGTCATGGTCCCGAAGTCCGGCGAACTAACCACTATGCCACCGAATCACCCATTATTATGAGAGATAGAAACTAGCCAAAATGCACTGGAAAAATCCATAAGTCTATAGGTTTTCAACTAAGTATTTACAACCACACGCATCTATGTGCACAAACAGAACTCATATTTAGCAGAAACCCTGTAGAAACTATCGTATGTTTGTACTAGGGCTACAATCAACAACATTACAGGGTTGTAAACTCTAAATCTTAAAGTTTTATTTTTATTAATTTTTTTAAATAAATGTATACTTAACCATATAAATGACAGAATGTAAACATTAAATTAAAGAGTAAAAACGTACACAGACAATAAGTAAGTGTATATTCATACTCTTGTGAGAAAGATAAAAAGAATAACATTGTTGCCTTTGGTTTTCTGCCCATGAATGAAAAATTCCCGTGTAAAGCAGCCAAAAAGGTTATCACAGCTCAAAAGTAATTAGATTAAATCAAGGTTTGTTTTTCCTTCTCACTTTTCGTCACTGGATTTGCTTTTCTGTTAACACTCTTAAACCTTATTTCGGAAGTATTAAATGTCTACTTTGCTTTTAAAGCAAAAACTCACGAAAATTATAATTCTATTAATTATAAAAAATAAATATAAATTTTTAACTAAAGAAATAACCTTTGTAATCAAAAGTTTATTTGATTTTTTCTGAATTTAAATATTTTGTTTCTTATAGGCGAAAAAATTATGTAAATCATAGCTTTCGCAAGATAGGCCTAGATTTTCTTTTTCTGAATCCTAAATTCTTTTTTTACCTTAACCAGAGAAGAATTTTTTTATGATGGTGATAAATATACTAACATTTGTTTCCAAAATATTATATTATTCTTCTGCATCTGTATGTCACACAATTTTCCATGGATAAAATTAAAGGGAAAAATCAGTTTAAAGCTAAAATCCAATGAATATATACGTATTAATATAATTTTAGGCACTATTATGTTAAAACGATGTTTAATATGAACGAAACTGGAAGAGCGTACCAAATACACTTCCCATGCTGATTGGAGTGGACAGTTACATACATCCGGTCATGACAAAAATAACCTTGCATAAATACACAAAAAGTTTGTGCTTAAAAAATCATTATTACAACCAATTATCATTTGATTTTAGGACAAATATCGCTGACAAAAATCTTCAAACACATTAACTCTTCGATTTACTCAGATAATAAATGTAAATGTATTTAATATGCTAATTGCGTTTTAAAAATTAAAATACAAAACGTTAAGTCAATTTAATGGGACTTTCCAGCCCATTTGCCTTTTAACCAAAAATCATTTCAAACAATTTTGTTCTTTCTATATGTTAGTAACAAAATTACTTACATGATATAATGGGTTTCCTTATGAATTGAGACAAGGGAGAAATAGCCAGTCATTGGCAGTTATTGTGTGAACCTAGAACACCATCGCTATCGCACTGTGGTGAGATGGTGGTTATGGGAAGCACAATGAACATCATTGCACACTCATGTCATGTCTCGAGTTGTAGAGGTATTGTTGAGTACAATGGCAGTTATTGTGTGTGTCTAGATCAGTATCGTTATCGCACTATAAGTGATGGCTATGGTCAGCACAATGAACATCATTGCACACTCATGTCATGTCTCGAGCTGTGGAGGCTTTGTTGAGTACAATGGCAGTTATTGTGCGTGTGTGTCTAGATCAGTATCGTTATCGCACTGTAGTGAGATGGCTATGGTCAGCACAATGAACATCATTGCACACTTATGTCATGTCTCGAGCTGTGGAGGCTTTGTTGAGTACAATGGCAGTTATTGTGTGTGTCTAGATCAGTATTGTTATCGCACTGTAGTGAGATGGCTATGGTCAGCACAATGAACATCATTGCACACTCATGTCATGTCTCGAGCTGTGGAGGCTTTGTTGAGTACAATGGCAGTTATTGTGTGTGTCTAGATCAGTATCGTTATCGCACTGTAGTGAGATGGCTATGGTCAGCACAATGAACATCATTGCACACTCATGTCATGTCTCGAGCTGTGGAGGCTTTGTTGAGTACAATGGCAGTTATTGTGCGTGTGTGTCTAGATCAGTATCGTTATCGCACTGTAGTGAGATGGCTATGGTCAGCACAATGAACATCATTGCACACTTATGTCATGTCTCGAGCTGTGGAGGCTTTGTTGAGTACAATGGCAGTTATTGTGTGTGTCTAGATCAGTATTGTTATCGTACTGTAGTGAGATGGCTATGGTCAGCACAATGAACATCATTGCACACTCATGTCATGTCTCGAGCTGTGGAGGCTTTGTTGAGTACAATGGCAGTTATTGTGTGTGTCTAGATCAGTATCGTTATCGCACTGTAGTGAGATGGCTATGGTCAGCACAATGAACATCATTGCACACTCATGTCATGTCTCGAGCTGTGGAGGCTTTGTTGAGTACAATGGCAGTTATTGTGTGTGTGTGTCTAGATCAGTATCGTTATCGCACTGTAGTGAGATGGCTATGGTCAGCACAATGAACATCATTGCACACTCATGTCATGTCTTGAGCTGTGGAGGCTTTGTTGAGTACAATGGCAGTTATTGTGTGTGTCTAGATCAGTATCGTTATCGCACTGTAGTGAGATGGCTATGGTCAGCACAATGAACATCATTGCACACTCATGTCATGTCTCGAGCTGTGGAGGCTTTGTTGAGTACAATGGCAGTTATTGTGTGTGTCTAGATCAGTATCGTTATCGCACTGTAGTGAGATGGCTATGGTCAGCACAATGAACATCATTGCACACTTATGTCATGTCTCGAGCTGTGGAGGCTTTGTTGAGTACAATGGCAGTTATTGTGTGTGTCTAGATCAGTATCGTTATCGCACTGTATTGAGATGGCTATGGTCAGCACAATGAACATCATTGCACACTTATGTCATGTCTCGAGCTGTGGAGGCTTTGTTGAGTACAATGGCAGTTATTGTGTGTGTCTAGATCAGTATCGTTATCGCACTGTAGTGAGATGGCTATGGTCAGCACAATGAACATCATTGCACACTCATGTCATGTCTCGAGCTGTGGAGGCTTTGTTGAGTACAATGGCAGTTATTGTGTGTGTCTAGATCAGTATCGTTATCGCACTGTAGTGAGATGGCTATGGTCAGCACAATGAACATCATTGTCATGTCTCGAGTTGTGGTAGTATTGTTGAATACATTGGTCGTTATTGTGTGAGTCTAGGTTGGTATCACTATCGCACAGCTGTGAGATGGTTATGTGCAGCACAATGAACTCCATTGTCATGTCTCGAGCTGTGGTAGCATTGATGAGCACATTGGCCCTTTTACAGTTTGACTGTAGAGATGTCTTCCTCACTCATTGGTTGTGTCGGCTGGGTAAGATATTACTTTAATAATTTATTTTTCCCATATGAGAAAATTGTTGTTTTCAAAGTAAGGTTTCTTTCAATAATCAAATTAGGCTAGATCTTCAACCGATAGGTTGACATATTCTATTGACAGTCTTACTTAAGTCTCAAAAGGCTATGAACATACAGAAAGTGGCGCGGCACGACCAGTCTTCTACTCTCCTAATCCGCCAGTGCCAAAGATTATAGGACGATTATTAACCTATTTCATTTACCATTGTCATTTTACATTAAAATTCTAAAAAACTTTAAACATGACGCTTCGGGAACTGAGATTTGTACCTTCAGGACAGTTGACGCGTACAAAAATAGTTTGTGAGTATAATTAACTTGTATTCTTTAGCGATGACATATACTCATAATAGTAATATTTGATTCAAATAAACCTCATTGCCAATAAATAGTTTCAGAATCAGCAGAGCGGTGCAGGCCTTGACTTGGGGGGTTGGGCCATCAAACATAAATCAAAATAGCATATTTTAAAGTTGATATTTTAACCTTCAAATTGTTGCGGGAATTATTAAATGAATGTTGCTAAATTTTTTTGAAGTTTTTTTTATAACTAGACATATTTTTCCTGGGGTTGAGGCTTTTTATAAATTTAATTTTTGGGCCAAAATACTAATAAATCCAAATTTTAATCAAACTCAACCCTTGATATTTTGAGATAAAATGTAAATGCATCGTCAAGACAAACTTAGTTAATAGTATAGGATTTAAGCTTTGCCTGCTATATTTCAGGCCTAAAAAGCATTTCATGTAGACACCCGCCATCCATATCTATAAAAAAAGAAAAAAAAAACGCGCGTTGACGCTCCAATCGCTCTACTGGTTCAAGTGGAGGCGCACCACGCCGCGCCGTACCGCTATCTGTGTGTTCAATGCCATTACAAACTACGTATTTGTATTTGAAGCGTCATACGTTGAAATTCTATTTAAGTGTTGAGCGCTTTTGGAAAAATATACAGTTTAAATAGCAATAAATTTAATCATGATAAAATAATTTACTCCTTAAATTTAATAGATATAGGGTTAAAAACTTTCATGTTAAAATCCTGCAAATTATGGAGAGAAATAGTACGTGAGGGAAGAATAAATGGTGCTCTGTGAAGTTGATACCTTCTTTATTTTCTAGATGAGATTAAGAAATTTGAAAGAAGGTGGAAAAGGTATATTTTAATTGATGATAAAAGTGGTAAGTCGGATATACGGCAAATTGAAGACATAAATTAAGCGCATCATGATTTCTCACCAAATCAGACAACACTGCCCCCTGATGCAACGAATAATCCTCGACACATCTACACGTGTGACAGGTTGGAAATTCACTTTAGAATATTCATGTTGTTGAATTGGGCAAGATAAGTATTTGTTAAGTGTTGATTATTGTAAGGAACTGTAGAAAAAGGAACAATTGAATTAGTTACGAGGAGCATTGACTATCATAGATCATACTGTTTGTTACTCTGTTGTTTTTCATAATGTGGCACATAACCTTGGAATGCAGATTAAAATTTTTTAAACACGCTTATGTATCTTGTGAGCAGTGCAAAAGTTGAACTGTTTCCAATGAATCATACTGAAAATTTTGCCGTCCTGCAAAATAATTTCGTTAATGTAGTGGGGCAGGAATTTCTCCCATCATCTCTGGTTATCTTTTTTAAACACGTTTAAGTAATAATCAGAGCATATTTATGCCTTAAACTTATGTAATGAAATTTTGTGTCATTAATTATATTATTAAATTTAAAGTCTTAGAATCTCCGTTGATACAATTTAGAAAATTGCATTTTCCGTACAAACAATTTGTAATACTTATGAAGTATAATACATAATGTTCACAATAATAGGCCTACTTGGATATGTACTTAAGATATTACAGGAGCACTATCTACACAATCCGCTATTTTAACGAAAGTTAAATTTTATATCTGGACTGATTGAACATAATCAGAAATTATTAATCCTGTACACTAGAAGATCTAAGCATTCAAAAGCAGTGCAAATAAGTCATTTTCCATTAGACTAAAACCTAACCCATGACAAAAGCATGAAATAAAACAGCTCAATAGGCTACTAAACAAGGATACAGGAATATATATTCAAGAATGCCGCCACAATTCGAGGAACGACATGAATGTGTAATAAAGTAGACTCCGTATGACCTATAAACATTTCACCACAATAATTTCTACTAGCTTCTACAGCTGTTTTACACCAATACTATCGCGGCAGCTTATTATAAATTTAATATACGGTAGGTTATTGCTGCATTATATTTACTATCTTAAATGCAATATTTTAATTGTTTATCACATTAGGCCTAGCCTGACGTAATGTGATGAACAAATCCAGGCTACCCACCTGTGTGTGTAATGAATTTTTTCCGCCTCTGCCTAAAAAAATTAAAAAAAACATGAGTAGTGTAAGTTAAAGTTATGGGCTAACACTTTCCACCCCAGTCTTCACGATATGATGGTTTAAATTTTGATTTATATAAGTGGTCATTCAAATTACTTAAAATAAGCCAAAGCTAAGAACATTTTAAATAAAATAATACGCCAAAAGAGTAGCCTGGCAGTAATTGATAATAATAGTAATATCAAGCAAATTAAATCTTTCAGCTATGGATTCAAGGTAATATCATTACCATAATTCAAGGTTTGCCTTAAAATTGATTCCATAAATTGCCGGTTTTGTAGGTAACATTGATTGTTTTAGTTCATGGTTTAAAAAGTTATCCAGTTATCCACAATCCATAAATGTGTGATATCCAGGAATAATAATTGTGGATATTAATCCCTGAAATTTTTTAAAATTAAAAGAATTGCTTACACATTGTACTCCTGTAGGAATTTTTAATATTGCATTGTATTGTGTATTAATATCTAAGAATCAGAAGCAAATACGTGAAGCGTTCTTTTAATATTCTCTTTCTTTAGTAACAAGTATTTGTAATATGTAGAATGCTACTCAAACTGGATTATTTAATTTAGAAATGATCAGGTATTAACTACGTGATATGAGGTATTTGAAACTTTTCAATGAAAGTTAATCTTTTATATGATTTATTGTAAATCATCGTTAATGTCTTAAATTAAGGTCCCTGCACTATCTGTAAATTTGATTAGTAAAATATATTTTACAGGAATTTCGTTGGATGAATTCACTTCTCATAGACATAGTAAATAAAGTATTGATTATATATATATATATATATATATATATATATATATATATATATATATATATATATATATAACCTGCTTGAAACGATTTTCTGAGTTTGAACATTAAATTTATTAAAGCTTAAATAATAAGTTGTCATTTTATTAAAAATTATCTATATCAACAGAATAAAGCAATTGATGAAAATGTTAAGATCTTGAGTTTGTGCTGCATTTAAGAATCTGTTTCATCCTCCATATTATTTATTTTTGCGAAACGATAGGTGGGAAAGTAATGTTGATGCTTCTGAAAATGCTTCTGAACAATGAAAATAATGACTTGATGGTCAACTTCAAACTATAATAAAATATAATTAGTGTTTGTTTATGCCATTGTAATATTGCCTGCTAACATAAATTCATGGCCATTACCTAACCATTTTCCAGTTCAGTTTTTAATGAAATGTGTTTATTAAGTCTGAATTTTGTTTGAAAGCAACATAAAATTTTAGTGATGGCCAATTTTATCAGATTGTTAGTAAGAGTTCTTAGAATATTTTATTATTGAAGTCTTGCTGTGTAATCTGGGTAAAAAGGTCTCCCTTGCAGAGTACGATGAGCTCAGACCACAATTGATTATATATATATATATATATATATATATATATATATATATATATATATATATATATAATCATTAATCCTTGTAGGGTTTGGGACATTACATTGGCAGTACATTTTGTCTTTGATAAACCCCCACAAGAGAAAAACCACATGGCGTTAAGTCAGGTGATTTGAGATATCGAATAACAGAACCGTGCAGTCCATAACCCAGGAAATGCTATAGAATGTCTGGGCATTGGAATTTCGACTGGATATTTGCAGACTTTCTAATGGAGCTCACATTGAGCATTTGTAATGCATAATTTAATGAGTATTAAAACTTGTTAATATAAGAAACAGTTTTATTATGTTTTCATGATTTTACAACTCAGAGTATACAAATGAATTAACCTTACTTTTGCACAATTGTTTTAATATCAATGTATTACTGAGTGTCTTAAATACAAATAATATCTATTATTTTTATCCTTTGATGTTTTCTCTAGTATTTGTTTTTTAATCAAATTTAATAAAACTAACTCTTTTATCTGTTTTTATTGAGAGTTTAATTTTTCAATAAAAATACCAACTACATCCTCACCAACTAAACTTTAAATATTGATAGTAGTCTGAGCTTTAAAGTTCAACTAAAGAAATGAGTTAAATGTCAATACAGTAGTATTAAAATTATTATATCATTTTGTGTTTGTGCCTTTCGATTTAATTTAATCTTGTTGATGCAACAACTCTTTTGCTTTTTCAGCGAAGAGAAATTTGGGAAGATTATGTTGATGGGCTCTTGTCACTTGCCTACAGGAACTTAGTTATAACTTAGGTTCATGTTAGGCTTATGTATATGTACCTTAGTATTTATGTTCACGCAGCAACTCATATACTTATTGCAAGTCTACCGGAACATTACATCACCTTATCACAACTTTTCTGATATGGGATTCATTTTGAAGGAAACAAGTTCAGAGAATTTCTCTGTCAACATTTACAAAACTATCGAGACTCAAACAGCGACACAAGCAAATTTACCTTTAGTCCAGTCATATTAGCGAAATTACCTAAAAAAACTCTTATAAGTGTGAAACTTGGTATATATATTGATATTTACATCCGGAATAACATATCAAAAGTCCTCGAAAAATAAACTTGTGCTATGGCCGCCATCTTGGAAAATGGCGCCCGAAAACCAGTTTATCTCCAATTACTCAAAAACTATTCATCCTATAAAAAAACCTTAAATGTAAAAAATGTTCGCCAAAAAAAGAGCTACAACTTTGGTCCTTAACAATATTTTGATATAATTAACCGTTTAGCCATAAAATTCAATATTTAGAAAATAAATTTGAAAATTCGTTAAAAAACCTGATTTGCTATTAAATAAAAATGTTTTAAATACATTATTTTAAAATTTATTTTACTATTTTAATTTAATAACTGGAATGTTCTGAACATTTTCATACCAGTGACATAACTTTTACCTTTCCATTTATATATTTTTGTGATTTTTTTTATTTTTCGCTGCTGATGCTTTCGTTGATAAGACTACCATAATATTCCCATACTGAGTTCATTATGGTACAAGGATGGGATTTGGTACCTATGTATGTTGTATTTACTGAAATAACATAACAAAACCCCCGCAAAAACATTTTAGTAAGCAGTTATCTTAGTAAATGGATATTGGATTAAGAAATTAAAAATTAATAAGTGGATATAGCTTAATATTGTATGTAGGAAAAAACAAAAGTTAAAGCTCTTTTTTGTCCTAAGCAATAATTTGATATACTTAACCGTTTAGCCATAAAATGCAATATTTAGAAAATATATGTGAAAATCGTAAAAAAAAACATTAATTGCCATTAAAAATATTTGAAATAAATTATTTTACCATTTGTTTTATTATTTTAATTTAAAAAATGGAATTTTTCTGAACAGTTTCATACCGGTAACATAACTTTTATCTTTTCATTTATATTTTCTGTGATATTTTTAAATGTCGTTGTTGGACTACCATAATAATCTCCTATTGTGTTTAGGATCCATGGTTTCTTTTTATTGATTTTTTAGTTTTGATATTTATGTTGGTACCCAGAGTAGAACTTCAGTACGATGAATGACGTTGGAGCAATTATGTAACAGTATACAATAATAATTATTTGAATTAAAAATAATTAATTTTATTAAAGGGGTTTGTTTTTTCCTACATACAATACTTAGCTATATCCACTTATTAATTTTTAATGTCTTAATCCTTAGGTAAAATTCAATATCCATTTACTAAGATAACTGCCTACTAAAACGTTTTTGCGAGGGTTTTGTTATGTTATTTCAGTAAATACAACATACATAGGTACCAAATCCCATCCTTGTACCATAATGAACTCAGAATGGGAATATTATGGTAGTTTATCAACGAAAGCATCAGCAGCGAAAAATAAAAAAAAATCACAAAAATATATAAACGGAAAAGTAAAAGTTATGTCACTGGTATGAAAATGTTCAGAACATTCCAATTATTAAATAAAAATAGTAAAATAAATTTTAAAATAATGTATTTAAAACATTTTTAATAGCAAATCAGGTTTTTTAACGAATTTTCAAATTTATTTTCTAAATATTGAATTTTATGGCTAAACGGTTAATTATATCAAAATATTGTTAAGGACCAAAGTTGTAGCTCTTTTTTTGGCGAACATTTTTTACATTTAAGGTTTTTTTATAGGATGAATAATTTTTGAGTAATTGGAGAAAAACTGGTTTTCTGGCGCCATTTTCCAAGATGGCGGCCATAGCACAAGTTTATTTTTCGAGGACTTTTGATATGTTATTCCGGATGTAAATATCAATATATATACCAAGTTTCACACTTATAAGAGTTTTTTTAGGTAATGGAGAAATTTTGATTTAAAATGACTACACTACTTGTCCCACTATTATTTTCTCACTGTATTATTTATTTTTGAGTGACTACAATTGCTCACATTCAATGATCGCAAACGTTGACTAATATACTCGTAGCAAATCCAATATAAACATTATGGTCAACCAGTGACGTCATTTGTCATTTCCACTGGCTGCGTTATCGGCAAATGTGGTTTTTCCCAAAATCCGGTAAACATCCGCATTGGGCCAACATTTGTTTTACATTTGTACTTGCCGATTTAAAGTGCAAACGAACAAGCCCGTGTATTTATATGAAGCCTCTGTGTTTGTACTCTTTCAGTCTGTATTGGCCAATGCACTACAGTAAGCTAAAATCAAATATTGATATATCCTCGCCTCCAGCATGGAATCGAGATGTTCCCTTCCAAAACTCGATTTACCTTCTCTTTTGTAACGCTTTTTATTCACGAATAAATCAATATACTTTGTTTCATTATTAAATATGTATGTTCATGTATGACTTGGTTATTGTGGTATAATAAAATAAAATAATTAATATTTCGTTTAAAATAACCTTTTGTTTCTGTTTAAATCTCATGACCACAGTTTCATGTTTTCGTTAGACTTAAGTTACTCTTATGCATACCTTAAGTTTGCATATGTTATCCTCGATAAAGAGATAAAAATAATAAGTGCAACTGATTTAAAATGTTATCAGTGTTAAAACAGAGTGTTGTCAATTAAATTTGCGAAGAAAATAGGAACCGGTCTACTATTAACTTGTATTGATATTTAACGTAACTGTAACTTTGAACTTAGTAATAAATATTGTTATTTTTGACCGAACAACGATGTAGTAGGCTAATCGCTATAGTTTTGTCGAAAAAAATAAACTTGAAAAAGACTGACTGTAGCAAATAGTGGTAGTTTAAGTGAATTATGTCAGAAACAAAAATCTGTTTCTCGTATTATTAATTAGATTGTAAACTGAAAGAAATACCAGTTAAAAGGTAAATATCTTTATCATATGAAAAATCATGAATCTTCAAAAACTGTTGGGCTGTGCCTTTTTAAAACCCTTCGAAAATTGAAAATTATTAGTGGTAGAAAGTTAAAAACAAAAATAATGAAAATATGTTCAGTAATATTCAGTCTTTTGTTATGCTATAGAATTAATAGTAGACATAGTACATTTGAATAGTATAGAGTTGATTTCATCCCAGAAATGAAAAGTGGAAAGAAAACTTATATCCAGTAAATTTTTATAGAAATTTTGTTGCCCTATAAATTTAAGATTATTAGTAGTAAAATCAACAAATTACCATAAAATCAATCTTCGTTAATGAACGAATTCCCCCTGTCCAAGGGAAACATGAGGTGCCTAAGGATATCAGCTGAAGCTTGTTGCCCGCACGTTACTCGTGTGCCGCCCAGGGCGGCGAGGTGAGGGGGCGGGGGGCGGGCGTGCGCCGTGGCGGCCGCCCGGCTCCGTGGCCAGTCTCGCGGCACGCCCCGTACCCGCCACATCCCGCGCGGCGCCCATGTGTGTGTCCCCATGTAACACATAACCTGCCCCACGACACGCAACGCTCCCGCCCACCAGCTGGATCTGTTTTGTGCTCTAAAAAATTTGATTACTTAAGGTGTTTAAGTATTTTCAAAGTTGAACTATTTGCCATAAAAAATAAATTACTATTGATTTTTAAACAAATGTGTTAATTTTATTAACAATTTTAAAATTTAACAAATGAATGTTAAATGACAACAGTTGCAGATCGGTTTAACATCATTTCCCCCGGGTGTTTAACAGACCGGGTGTCGGCTGGCGGCGCGGGCGAGGGTTGCGATTCGTGTTCAGTGTCGCAGATCACGGCCAGAGTGTCGAGTGACTGTGAGCCGTGTTTGTGTTCCGTGTTGTGACCAGGAGCTCCGAATCAACCCTCCCCCCCCCCCCCCGCGAACCCCTGTGCCCCCCTCGCACCACCCGTAGGTTTCCGCACAGCTGGCTGACTCCCTTGTTCCCAGCGTTGCTTGCGGTCTCATTAGGCCCGGGTTCATGCTGTTGCCATATCAGTTACAAGTCCGGCGAAATGTTTTGTTGAAGCTAACAGTGGGATTGGGAAGTTTGAACTTCAGCGCACTAATTGAGATTTAGCTTGTGAAATGAATAATATGACGTATGTTACCAATTTGATGAGACGTTTATGATGAACATAACATGTATTTTATGTGTCGTTTTTGTTCAGTCGTAAAAGGCAGGGGGATGGATGTTCAAAATTTTAATACTATGAAAAACAAATTTTATAATATGATAAGGGATTTACATAGGTTTTTTAGGGTTCTTATTTTAAATTCATCTTAATTTATTGAAAATCCTTAGTTTGTCTCTTTGAACGGACTGTGCCCCTTTGGACTCGTTACTCACCCACAGGCTTTTTCCCATGTGGGGATCAATTTCATTGCTTATTATTGTAATTATATATTCATGGTGGTAACAGAATGAAGATTCAGTGAATTAATTTAATTTTCATTGAAAAATGTAATCAGTCAATCTTAAGTGAACCTTACTGTTTGAGCTTGAATAATATTTGTGAAAACTGTATTTTATTGCAAAGCACTCACAATCATGTAAATGCCATTAATAAGAACTTTCTTTAGATTCTATTGACGTCGAGTACTCAAATTTATGAAAAAAGATTATTATGTTTACTTATAGTGACTTATTAAAAGCAAAGCTTCTATTATAGGGGAAATTTCAAGTGTAACTCAAACTGAGTCTTATTCCTTACGTTTAGCTTTCCCATACTACAGCCAATAATCACATTTATTTATTGAAAACATAGTGTGAGGACAATAAATTTACCATCACTAATTTACCATCGTAAATTTACATTACATTTACTGAACACAAAGTATATGTTAAAAGTTTATCTGTAATAAAATTATAGTATTTAAGTACGGTATTGTATAGCATATAACATACACTATTTCTTATAAATATATCAAATGTTTAAATATAGTTATATAAATAACTACACAATGTTTATAAAATAAAATGTTAGTGGCATACCATATTTTGTAACAGACGTTTTTGTAATAGACGTTGGGTGACACAATAAAATAAACTTTCGTCGGTAGTGCTCTTATACTCGACGCGACTGCATTATGGGTTTGTACCCACATATTAAAAAAGTTTTCGATTTTATTTAGGATATTAGGCAATTTCCTACAAAACCAAAAGCCCGCGGGTTTGGCGGCGCAATATCACTTCAAAGCCACGTCAGAACCAGCCTTGCCGATCTGACGAGAGGAATTCATGTTTTATTTCATTCCGCCCGGTAGAGGTAGTTCTTTTCGCTGACTCGACAGGTAATATTATCTCCCAGACGTCACCTGTTAGCTCTTTTTGTCATTAAGGTACAGGCTGATTTTGTATCTCTAGCAGTTTTCTCTCAGACATCATTCTTGTTATTCCGTCAAACATTAGTTGTCAATATGCGTAGTTATTTATCATTTGGATTATTCGACAATTTGTTATGATGAAGTGTGAAGTAAATCTTTAAGAGTTTAAAACTAAATTTAATTTTTCAAAATCCCTAAGTGAAGTGAATTAAATAATCTGATTGGGAATTTTTAAGTTTTTTTTTTTTTTAACCATAGACATATTGAAGTTTTACCTAGATAACGTTGTGTGAAGCAAAACATTTTAAAAGCGGATGCTGGTGTAAAGTTGAATGTTCTGTTACGCATTGATTGTTAATGTTTATAGAACAAGACAACAACTGTAACCGACCGTACCCTAGTTGGATGGACTACCCTTGACTTATCTATAGCAAAGCAACACGAATTTCCACGGGGAACATCAATATTGACTGTGTTTCGCGCATGTAAAATCAATCTCGGTCCCATTCCGGAACACTCTGCTCTATTTAAACTGACTCGATTTGAAAAATGGACGAGAGGGAGTCGAAACGTGATTTTATTTACAATTCGTCCCAGAAACTGATGGAATTTCACCCACGTACCGTTACCGTGCTGTTGCTGATGAATTAAACAACTGCCACCAAGTTTACAGCTCATTTTAATACGAGGGTAGTTAAATTAAACTGAATGATATAGGCCTTTCTGCAATAGTCCGCCAGCGAAGTCAAATAATTAATTGATTTATGTATTCAATAACGCAAGGTTGAAAACAATCAAAGTATTAAAGTCGATTTAAATATTTAATTCTTCTTTTTATCATTTGCCCGTTTTATGTCAACAAATATGACAAATTCGATGTTTTGAAAAAATAAATAAATAAACGTTCAAACAAATATGGAACTGGATATCATATAATTTTAGAAGTGGGTTGATAGTCGTCTTTGTCTTCTTGTGAAATTCTCAGAAGGGAACGCAATAGTCGAGACATAATACTCTTTTGTCCCCACTCTAACTTTTATCCTTTCGCTGTGAAGCTTCATTAAAACCTTTATACTCCCTTGAACACTTTACCAAGGCAATAAAGTCGAAGAAAGCAATCTTTCAGCATACATACGTTCCGTAGGCATACGAAGTCCATTAGTTAATTAAGACGTAATTTGTAATCGGAGCACTCTTTACAGGGGAATGGAAATGCAAACTTAATATCTGTTATGACATGTTTGAAGTTTGTTGAAGCGATCATAATCTTTATTGGATCAAATGTCAGAGACGATAAACCTTAACTACTTTGACGTTTGAGAGCAACTAAATAAGTCATAAGTGACAGCTTGATGTCTTAGTGAATCGTTATGCCACGTTTAACAGCGTTTTATGTGTCGGAAACGATTTGTGAAGGTGATTTAGGAAAACAAACAATTCATTATAGGAGATTTATCGCATCGTTATTGTCCTTCGAGTTGATAAATTTGTTATTATAATGTATTGTTGAACAAATAATTAAAGGAATGTAAAACTAAGAGAAGTTCAAATAGCTGTCCTCTGATCAAAATAAAATTAATTATTAAGATAGGGTATAAGATCCATGAAAACAGTACTTAAAATCGTCAGGAGATTTAAGTTATGATAAAGGTTTTAAAACGATGAAACATGATTCTGCTAAAGACATTACACTGTCGCGTGATTTCTGAGAAGTTCTTCTCTTAAAGAATCCTATTATTGATTTTGCACAATAAAGTGATTTATAACGAACTGCAAAGAAACTATGCTGGAACTTGGCTTTTTTAATTAATTTTTTATTAAATAAAGTTTGGAAACTAAAAAGTTTATTTATCACATCACTTTCCGACTCCTGTGATCTTTTCCCGACTGGCTGGTTGGTTCGGAGGCTCTGTCACACTCGGCATTTCTACAGATTTGTGATTTCCAGAAAGGGAGAGTCCAGTGTGAGAACCGGTGACTGTCGCGATGCCGTGGTGATGTGATGCCAGCACCGCTGATGCCGTGCTGTGAGGTGCTAGTGCTGCCGTGTTCTGTGTGCTGAGTGCTGAGTGGTGCCGAGGAAGCCCTGGTGGTGGTGTACAGTGTGGTGGTTATGTGCGGGCATGCTGAGCTGCCACGCATTGCCCGGGTGACCATGCCCGACCCCCAGATGGCGCTCTTCGGCATGGTCTGGCTGCTGCGTATGCGCGCCGAGATGCGTCGCTGCGCCAAGTGTAGGCGCGAGGAGGCCCGCTGGCTGCAGGACAACGCCGCCAAGGTGGCGGAACCCCACGACTCCGCCGCGGCGCCCATCTTTACCGTGGAGCGGGCCCAGGTGGATACGACGGCGCCCCCACCCCCGCCCCCCGCGCCCAGGACGCCTAGGACCTTCTGTGAGGTGCACGGCTACCGGCGGAAAGAAGGTACGTTGGTCCTCTCACCCTGTCAGCCGCAGTGGGCTCTCCGGTCCACTGGATTCTCATGAGCACCGCACAGTTCAAACAGAATAAGTGCAAATATTCAGTAATCATTGACAACCAAGAGGTTTATTATTTTTGATTACGTCCCCATAGGAATTATCTAAACAAATGTTTATCGTCCAACATCACATTGTTCATAACCTTAAAGTACGACATGCCAAACATCTGACTTCAAAAGATTAATATGCATTCTAAATCTCCTACGGGTCACATGATTTTAATGCAAAATTCGATCGTGTACCTTTTCGTACTCTTTCATCCTTTGTAGATCTGGTTTGTAGCATTGAACTCTACATTTCGTTCTTACATTCGAGATTTTCTTCCGAGTCTTTAGGCCGTTTCCCAAGTGGACAGCATTTTTCTGTAATTGTTAAACAATATAGATTACTGTCACCAGTAATGGTGTGCAAAACTGGATTTAGTGTAAAGTTAAACAGCAGTTGAGACTAAATGGTCACTCCGTATATAGGGAGTAAATTTTAACTGTACGTTTATTGGTTTCTCATAACGACAGTTCTAGTAGTACAGTAAACTGTAAATGGAGGAAACTGTAAACTTACCTTTTTTAAGGGGCCATTGAAAATATGGTTTCCGAAAACGGGATTAACATTATCAAAGTTTTGTAGAACTTTAGAGTGTTTAATTTTTTTCTGTACAGTATGTCGTTTTTGGACATTATATACCTTTTCAAACATTTTTTCAAAATAATCGGTTTGTATTTAAGTTTTGCCGTAACTTATGTGTAGAATAACCCTGTATTATGGAAACATGTTTTTGTAAAAAAATTTTTGAATATAGGTAACATTGTTATTGGAATATATTAGAAAATTGATACCATACTATTCAGCTTATCTTTTCAAGTTACGTTGCTTATTCAAATTTATTCATATCTCTTACGGCTTACGAGATACTAATGGTGAACATAAAGAATTGACACACTTTTGACATGAAATTAATGAATGAAAGATTCTAAGTATTCCATGATTCTATTTTCCGCTTGATTGAAAACCAGAACAAAAATGATTTTTCCAGTCTACAAAGCACCAGACTTTGTTATTCTATGTGTATGAAATGCTTTTATTTCAATAAATGTGTGTAAGAGATATTCAATTGCAACCTGTGTAAAACTGTTCTTTTGTAACGCATTTGAAAGCGGCAAACTTACAAAAGCAAGAATTGCTGTTTCCTTTGTAGCTAAAACGCTGTCATAATGTTTTGCTTCCTTTTCTATACTCACCCAAGTGGAATTCTGTTGCAAAACTGATGTGTTTTTTACGAATATCTCCTATATACTATACAGAAGTAGATCAGGTTTAAGAAATATAAACAGGAAGATTCGTTACTCCTTTATTTTTATAAAACCAGAATGCCGTAGCAGGGTGTATCATTTATCATATACATATGGCAGTGATCATATATGCCGAGAGCGAAATGCGGATAAGGACTTTAACTCCATTGATTAAGAGTGTTTACGTATTTATCCACAAACGGTCATAGCCATTTACACGATTGATATTACTGTACGACGTACATACTAGTTCATATATCAAGATAGCAGTTAACAAGTTTATACAAAATTGTAAAAATAAGTTAGCGTTGATTGTATATGAGAACACTTACTTTACAAAATATATGATAATAAAAGCTAATAATTTAATAATAATAATAATAAGACAATACAACTTAATGAACAATAATAACATAACAGGGGTATAAAACTGTGCTATGACGGGATGTTCAAGAGAAAGTAATAAAAGTAATCTTGATAAGTATTTAAGTTTTTTTTAATGTGCTTTTTTAACGAGCTTTATGTTAAGCAAAAAAAGCATTGTAGGTCATATTTGCAATAAGTTCCCTTAGATTGTAATAATAAGTGTCCCGTATTTCAGGTTAAAGAAGCTTAAGTAGGCCTAGTTACCTTGCTCTTACAAATACAAATACATCCTTCAATAAAAATAGGTTGTTTTCACAGAAAAGATGTAATGTCACACAATACTATTGTTGGAAATATATTTCAGGTAAGAAGTACATGTTCCAGTTAAAATTATTAAAAATCTGTGGAATTGCCTAACTGAAAACGTAGCATATGACGTGTTTATGGAGGAAAAAACTAGTATTTTTTTTTTTTTTTTTGAGGAAGAGGCGGAAAAATGCATTACGCACACAGGTGGCCAGCCTGTAGTGTGGGGCTCCCCTAAAAAACGGGTTTACCCACTAAAAAACCTCCTCTACTCTTTAGGAATCTAACCTGGAATTGTTTATCACATTACGTCAGGCTAGGCCTAAATTTGGCTTACGCCCGTCGGGCTCGCTCCTTATCCAGCCGCTCTATCAAGGGATCTGGGCCACTTCGCGGTCCAGATCGGTTTTCTTTTCCAGGAGGATGCCCCGGACGAACTGTGACAAACAATCCCAGTTGCCCTCATCCTCCAAAATCTTTTGGCAGACCGAGTCCACCGAAAATGCACCAAATATTTGTGTGGCCTCCAGGCGGGGCCCTTCCCAACGGGGACATCGGAAGAATGTGTGTTCCGCATCGTCGGGAACACCCGGGCAATAAATGCAGTCCGGTGAACCGGTCTTTCCCATCCGGTTCAGGTACGACCGAAAATAGCCGTGACCTGTCAAAAATTGGGTCAGGTAGTAGTCCACCTCCCCATGCCGCCGTTCCACCCATGGTTGGACCTGCTTGATAAGTCGCGCAGTCCATCGTCCTCGGGTGTCGTGCTCCCAGCTGTGTTGCCACTGCTGGAAGGTTCGGGAGCGCTCTTCTGTTCTTGCCGTGTCCTTGCCGATCTCGCCACGTCTCTGATAAATCGCTTTCCTCTCCCCTGCCAAGAGCTTGACAGGGATGACTCCGGCGACCACCAGGACGGCAGGCTCGGACACTGTCCGGTAGGCGGAACACACCCTGAGCGCGGCTTGACGCTGAACCCGGGCGAGTCGCAACCTGTAGCACTCCTTATCTAGAGCGCCTGCCCACACCTCTGCCCCGTAAAGGAGCACGGACTGGACCGCGGACATCAACAGACGTCTTCTGCTGGATCGGGGACCCCCGACATTGGCCATCAGCCTACTAAGGTGAGTAACTACCTTAGCGGCCTTGTCCGCCGTACGGAAGATCTGATCCCTCCAGCTTAACTTGGTGTCCACCATAACCCCAAGGTATTTGGCGGCACGAGTTGATGTGACCACCTCCCTTCCCACTCTAAACGGGACGACGGTGTCGATCCTCTTCTTCGTGAGAATCACGATCTCCGTCTTACTAAGAGCAAGCGAGAGACCGTGATCGGACATCCAGTTGTTGACAACCCGCATAACTCGGTTCAACTTTAGTTGGGCCAGCTCAACGTTGCGTGCAGCAATGAGAGCTGCGACGTCATCGGCGTACCCAACCAAAGTGGTTTCCTCAGGCATCTCGGACCTCAGGAGGCTGTCATAGGCAACGTTCCAGAGATCCGGGCCGAGTATTGAACCTTGTGCGGCACCAGAAGTGACTTCCATCGTCCGCGTTCCGTCCCTTGTGTCATAGATCAGGCTTCGAGAGCGTAGATAATCCTCGATGAGCCGCAACAGATATGCAGGAATACGAAAGGTGTTGCGAAGCGCATCCAACATATCGACCCACCTCGCCGAGTTGAAGGCATTCTTGACATCAAGCGTAACAAGAAGCACTACTCGGCGGGAGAAATGGTTGTGGCTCTCGGCTCTCTCCACAGCTCTCTGAACTTCGGTGACAGCGTCGATCGTTGACCGTCCCTTTCTGAAGCCGTACTGACGGGGGCATAAGTCCCCGGCAGCTTCCACGGCAGAAGTCAGGCGGGAACGGATCAGCTTCTCGAACAGCTTCCCAGCCGTGTCCAACATGCAGAGAGGCCTGTGGGACGACGGCAGTTCGGGATCACCTTTGCCCTTGCTGATCAGTACAAGCCTGGCTGTTTTCCAGGGAGCCGGAAACACCCCTTCTACCAAATAGGCATTGTACATTCTCAACAACAAGTCAGCGTTAATTGAAAATACTTTCTTTAAAGCCTCACTGGGAATCCCGTCCGGGCCAGGAGCCTTGTTGCTCTTCAGGGAGAGAACGGAGGTTTCCAGCTCCTCGAAAGTGAAGAGTGGAACGTCCTCTACCCGTCCGAAGTCAACCAGCGGTCGCTGTGGATGTTCAGGAAACAACGCAGTGACGATCCTCCCCATGGTGGCGCCCTCCATGATGGAAGGTGGAGAGCGGGCGCCGAGTTTCTGTGTTACAAGTTTGTAACCCAGGCCCCACGGGTCGGAGTCAACGTCGTCACGAAGTCTCCTCCAGCTATTCGCCTTGCTCCTGTTTATCGCCTGGCGGAGAGATTTTCTCGCAGCTTTATAGGCCTCCGACTTACGAACTCTGTCTGCGGGAATTCTCGCTCTTGTGGCGGCTCGTCTAGTTCTTAAACATGTTCTTCTGAGTTCCGCAATCTCTTCAGTCCACCAGTAAACGGGTTGTTTGTCGCGTCGGGGTTTCCTTCGCGGCATAGACTGGTCGCAGGCCGAGACGATCAGTTCCATCGTGGATGTTACTAGTGCCTCGGCCCCAGCCTCACCAGGATTCCCCTGCGCTCCCCGAGAGATGACTTCGGTGAACTTGACCACGTCCGGTTTGTTGGTGTTCCACCGGCGTGGCCCTTCCCGAGATGCGGAAACTCGACGATTTGCCTGATCATGCAGGTCAAAAACGATGTATTGGTGGTCGCTACCCGTGTAGTCCTCCACAACCCTCCAGCCTGAGATCCTCGGAAGGAGCGACTCAGACGCAAAGGTGACGTCGGGGATCGTGCCTCTCTGCCCGGGGCGCCGAAAAGTAGGTGTGTCGCCCTGGTTGAGGACGACAAGACCGGCCCTGGCGATGAAATCCAGGATGTATTTCCCCCGGGAGCTGGTAGAGGGCATTCCCCACTCGACGGCCCTGGCGTTGAAATCGCCACCAACGACGACATGCCCGGTGGTGCCGAGAACGCACTCCTCTAGGCTATCTATCTTGTCGCGGAAGTCCTGGACGGCCTCGTTGGGTGTGAGGTAGCAACTGAAGATAGTCACGTCCCTACACCGAACCCAGACGAATCCTCGGCCGCGCCCGTGACTCCGCACCAAAACATCTCGTGTATTACGTGCCCAAAATGCAGCAGTACCGAGGCTGTCCGAGATCCAAATGTTTGGGTGTCTGTCCCGATACTGTTCACTGATAAGGAGCGCGTCAGCACCAAGTTCTCGGGCGAGCTGATCTAGAAGGTTATCAGCTCCCCAGGATCTATGAAGGTTGGCCTGGAGGATGCGAATTACCGGCCGCTGCCTTTTGCCTGTTCAAGTGCGGCAAGTATAAACAATATGAACATTATGACCATACTACAGGGTTAGGCAAAAGTCTGGACACCCCCAGTTAACTTTTTAACGCGTTGCAGTAGGAAAACCAAACTCGGCACATGTTTACAACATCAAAATCTGCACTTTTTCATCAACTACACAACTTTGCCCCTGCCCCCAAAATGGGGTATTTTGGGGGCAGCCCCAAATTTTCAAATGTAAACCCCTATCGAGTGACCCCTCATTTTAAACGGTTTATCAAGAGAAATTAAATGGCGCAAACCGGAGGTCGATATCTCGCCCCTAACCAAAATGGCAGCCATTTCAAAATTTGAGATGGGCAAGCAAGTATAAGTCTGGACACCCCCAGTTAACTTTTTAACGCGTTGCAGTAGGAAAACCAAACTCGGCACATGTTTACAACATCAAAAACTGCACTTTTTCATCAACTACAAAACTTTGCCCCTGCCCCCAAAATGGGGTATTTTGAGGGCAGCTCCAAATTTTCAAATGTAAACCCCTATTGAGTGACCCCTCATTTTAAACGGTTTATCAAGAGAAATTGAATGGCACAAACCGGATGTCGATATCTCATCTCTAACCAAAATGGCAGCCATTTTAAAATTCAAGAAAGGTAAATTGACATTTGTTGAAATTAAATCGGAAATTAGCTTTTTTAGAATTGAGAATATCTGGAATTATTTTAGAATTGAACCTACTAGTTCATTTCTGCTACTAGGTTAATTCTAAAATAATTCAAAAAAATATAGATTCTAAAAAGCTTTTTTCCGATTTGATTTTAACAAATGTCAATTTACCCTTCTCGAATTTTAAAATGGCTGCCATTTTGGTTAGAGATGAGATCAACATCCGGTTTGAGCCATTCAATTTCTCTTGATAAACCGTTTAAAATGAGGGGTCACTCAATAGGGGTTTACATTTGAAAATTTGGAGCTGCCCTCAAAATACCCCATTTTGGGGGCAGGGGCAAAGTTTTGTAGTTGATGAAAAAGTGCAGTTTTTGATGTTGTAAACATGTGCCGAGTTTGGTTTTCCTACTGCAACGCGTTAAAAAGTTAACTGGGGGTGTCCAGACTTATACTTGCTTGCCCATCTCAAATTTTGAAATGGCTGCCATTTTGGTTAGGGGCGAGATATCGACCTCCGGTTTGCGCCATTTAATTTCTCTTGATAAACCGTTTAAAATGAGGGGTCACTCGATAGGGGTTTACATTTGAAAATTTGGGGCTGCCCCCAAAATACCCCATTTTGGGGGCAGGGGCAAAGTTGTGTAGTTGATGAAAAAGTGCAGATTTTGATGTTGTAAACATGTGCCGAGTTTGGTTTTCCTACTGCAACGCGTTAAAAAGTTAACTGGGGGTGTCCAGACTTTTGCCTAACCCTGTATAGTAGTCGATGTAATTTAAGTGACAAATAAGAAGAATTTTTGAAAGTTTTAGCAGTAAATTTTATAATTATTTAAATTTATGAATAAAGTTTATTTTACCCAACAAAGTCTATTGTGTGACATAACAAAAGAAAAGATTAATACTTATTCATTTTTATTTTATGTTAAGTATTTAATATTTAATTTAATAACAAGACAAATTTAAAAAATCGAAAATGAATCAATTAAAAATTTAGTTAGAACAAGGTTTGTGTATCTTTATTACTGTTTTCATTTTTATTTTCAGTGAATTTTTAATGTAATGGTACAGTATAATTAAACCACATTAGAGTCTTAGAAATATTAGAATAGGATAAAACACAAATTAAATGAAGGAAATGTTATTTTAATCAAAGTAACACAGTTGTTCAGGGGTAAAAGGCATTGGGCAAGGGCGAAAGTAATCTAAAGTGAGGTTCATTAATTGGAGCTTGGCCTCCGTAAGAGCAAGTGAACTTTTATTTTATATTGATAACCACGACACTCCTAAATAATAAAATACAAATACTCTACATACTTTTAACACTGATCCGAGGTCTCATTTGTTATTCTGGTATGACTAATTCATTCAGTGAACTCAATTACATGCTTTTTAAGTATAGATTTCTAAAATATAAAATCTGAACATTTATCTAGGTTTTTATTGACTTTAAATTAACTATCAAGAACGAAAGATTTTGTAATGAATACTTGGCAGTTTCCGTGACGAAATATTTATTTTATTCAACTTTGTTTTAGATAAACTGCAAAATAGTAAAAGTCCCAATTTATTGGGACTATGATGAACTTCAACCGCTCTTTTTTGTTCCGGTACTATTTATGAATTATTAGGGTAACATTACTGTTTATAGTGGAAAAGGTAAACACTTGTAAATATTTTAAATAACTAAATAAATTTTAAAAAATTCTAAATAATTTGTTTGCATAAAAATACGTTGAACAAAGGAAGTTCTCTCAATTAGGGTGTTTATTAAAAGGGTTCATATGGTTATGGAGGGTAAATCTAATCTGAACTTGATCTCTGATTCTGATATGTTAGCTGTAGTTAGGTGTATTATTATTCGTATAAATATGTAAATCACAGATCATTGCCATGTAAATGTTACTTTGCTGTAGCTGTAGCAATACTTGATGAAATTTGACTTGTTATTAAACATTTTGTAAGTATAGTAAGACACATCCTCCCACCATTGTGCAACTTTTTACTTTTTTATTCACAAAGTGAAAACAGGAACAAACTTAGGTAAAATATGGTTTCATTCTTGATTAGTATCGCGTCCGTGTGTCTGTATGTAAATTTTACAGACATCCATTACATCCTCACACAACTTAAAGGGACTTAATTTAAATTTGGCACATCTTTTACGAATGTTAAGAATCAGTTGATTAATTTGGATGAATTGTGACTTTGGAACTATTGTTAACTACACAATTTTTAGTAGTGGCATTTACCTAAATGTTTAAATCCAAATATACCAAAACTAGTAAATCATTGATAAATGAACATATACAAACAAAAAGGTACAAGGAAAACTAACGAAGTTAGGGCACATGTTGTGTTAAAATATTTGCATAATTTTACCTTCAGAATGATTTGGTAAAACTTTCACAATTGTTGTGAGACACCATGTATATTTTATTAATGTCCAACTTAGAAGTTAAACCATTAACTTTAAGTCACTGAAACTTATTGAAAACATATTTTAAGAGTTTTAGTAATTTAAAGAGCATATCAGTGTTTAATTTCACGTTGCCCAAATGCAAGATATTTGAAATGTAAATCCGAAGCGAACGAAAAAAAATTAACAATGGCCCACTTTAAACTTGAATCCCTTACTCAACGATTGTTATGGTTCAATTATACTATCTCCATGATAACTGAATCTATTAAAAGCAATAAAGCTGTTTTTAGCGTTGGAAAATTGGAACATAATCCAAATTTAGTCCAGTCAACCTGTGTTTTGGTAGGGAAAAAAATAGTATAAAGCTGATTTTTTCCCTATCGACTACTACCATTTAGAGAAGTGTTTAGCCAAAAGTCCCCGCCCCTACCCCCCTTGCTTCCCCCCCTGTGCCCCCCTAAACATGAAAAATGTAAGGGTTTCGTAAATCGCTTCTATCTCGATTACTAAGCAACTTATCGGATTGAAATTTCTTTTCTTATTTTTGTTATAACATTGTCTATAATTAATGTCCAGTTGGCTTTCGTCGTAACTTTCACCGTTTGTTCGTAATTCGTATGAAAAAGTGAAAATTTGTATATTTTTCGGCTAGTAATTTTACTTTTTGTCCCATAACTTCTCACGCTGACATTTTATAAAAAAATGTTTCCTACAAAAGTTGTAGCTCCTATAATTACCTTTAAAATGATATATAATAGTAGTTACATTGTTGGATATCCAGTGCGGTTTAGCCGGTGCAATGCGCTGATGCGTACGCTGTCACGGCGGGTTCGGTCAAGGTGGGGCCAGCAGGCGCGGCGTTGCAATCACAATGTTGTGGTATAGTGAGTGTTTTTTCATGTGTAATTTACACGATAGCTTTTTTTACCAAATACAATAAAGTCTCAGTGATACCTTAATTCCTCACTTATTTACATGGGTCAAATAATAATAAGTCATTGTATAAAGCTAGAAAACGCACTTTTAATATAGTTTTGTTTTTTAAAATGTTCCTTATAGTTTAAAAAATGTTATTTTACAATAAAATAATAGCGGTATCTTGATTTGAAGTGGAAAAATCTATTCGTAGTTTTCTAATTAATATATAAATTGATATTGTCCATTTCTGAGATTTTAACTTCCCTGACCATTTCTTAATTTTCCTTGACTTCAAAGTTACATTGCTGCATGATCCGCCACTGCTCCCGCACATTTCTGTGCAATAAAGCGATGCTCTAAAGCAGCTACAATAATTTTTGAAAGTCTTTACGCAGTTTCAGGAAATTAAGTTTACAACTTCTTCAAATGCCGGTGTTTTTTTAAAAATATTTTTTATGAAATGGATAAAACATATTATCAGGTAATATCCACCCCCAGTATGTAGCGCTGATTTTCTTATCTCCAATCAATTTTGTAATCTAATAATATAAGTGTTGTAAAATTAAGCCAAAATATAGCTAAATAATGAAAAAAATTGGATAGCCAATTTTTGCTGAAATGTGCTCCATGTCATCCCCTGACCTCCACCAGAAAAGTCCCCTGAAATCCCCAGTGGGCAACATGCTTAAAAATGATGGGAAGGCCCACGTGGAGTCAGAAATAAATCTTTCGTCGACCAATAGTCTTAGGCATATCAAATTAAAGCTCTTAAGTCGAAAAATTTTATTTCGCAAACACCGCATCTCAAAAGGTTGCCTGAGTGTAAATTGGCAGCCTGTCAAACTTTAAATAAAAATCAAATTTTAACCTAAACACTTAAAAATGTAATAACATTCGAAATACTTGACCTTTTAATGTGGTGTTTGTGGCAAACGTTTGCTTTTACAATTACCTTTGAAAATGCTTATAGCTCGACTTAAAAATGCCTATCGTATTACTATTGAACCACCCTCTAACATGGTTGTCCTAAAGAGGAAGTTTTGAAACAATTTTGTTAGTCCATAGCCATAGTCATACATAAAAGGTCTCATTCAGGATAAAACATAGCTGAAAACCAGACCTCAAAAGGTAAAATATGTCGAAAGTTGTTGCATTTCAAAGTTTTGATATCATTTTATTCCAATTTTTGAACGTCTGCCATTTTCCTCCCGACCGTTTTATTGAGGTCGGATTTACGGCATTGTAATATACATTTTAAAGCCTTTAATTTGATATTTATAAACCTTCTGGAATGTATTTAAATTTAGTATGCTTAATATCAAATTTTATTGTAACTCCTTATGGGCCAACCCCTTGTTTTTAGGCATGATTATCCCCACATGGGATTTCAGGGGACTTTTCGGAAGAAGGTCAGGGGATACCATAGAACACATTTCAAAAGAAATTGGCTGTCAACACATTATTTCACTTTTCCCGACTAATTTTACTACACTATATATTCGATAAGCGTGTTGTTTAGCAGGACCAGATGTTGGAGGTAGGGATACCATGTTAACTTTGGATTTTAATGACATTTTTGCAATAGCTTTAAGGTACATTGAATATATACTGTAATTCAGACTTACATACTTTGTGCATCCATATAGTTTCAAGATGAAAGATTATCCTAAGAACTGTTTGAGAATATTTTTGTCTACTTGCTCATAGTATGACGTTGAACACCCCAGAGAGTAAAACTGTCTATTAAATGTTTAGAGCCATACGTCTTGATAAGTTTAATCAAAAAGCAGACTGGACAGGTGATTGAAAAGACCTAGGCCTACATAGTTTATTTAATATTATGTGGTTTTTCGTCCATACTTTATTCTGATGTTTGCCTTCTCGTCTATTAGATCGTTTAAAAACAAATCTAGTAGTTCTGGAACAACATCTTTCCCGCCTATATATCTTCAACACTGGGATAGTACAAGTAATCATGAACTTGGTTTTGAATTTATTTTCAAAGCTGCTGCTGTAGAAACAATTCTCCTAAAGTCTGATTTAAATTAGAAAATTATTGAATAGCAAGGGGGCTAATTGTAACAGTCCTGGATAGCACGGGAGGGGGCGCTACCCAGGACTGTTCTAATTTAAATCGGACTTTAATTTCATCATCTTTGTTGCTTTTCTTTTGAGAGTACCAAGTTTTACACACAATTTTGTCCGCCGTATCTTTTAAACAAACAATGGACGATTCACTATTTTTCATGTTTGTAACATAAAGTCTTTCACCAAAGTTTTCAATGTAATAGTGATAACGTTTTGAAGTATTTAATTTCATTTACCTGGTCTCTGTCCGACACCCTTTTCATCAATTGCAAAAAGTCAGAAGTACCATATTATCGAACCTATTACCAGAATCAAAAATAGATCGGATATAAGGAACTCAGCGCTACAGGCTGGGGTTGGATTTTAACTAACAATATGCTATACCCAGTGCACTCACCTGAGAAATTATAAACTCTGTTTCCTGCAACTGCTAAAAGACTTAGAAAAATTATTGTAGCTGCTTTAGAGCATCGCTTGATTGCTCAGAAATGTGCGGGAGCAGTGGCGGATCATGCAGCAATGTAAGTTTGGTTGAAGTCAAGGAAAATTAAGAAATCGTCAGGGAAGTTTAAATCTCAGAAATGGTCGACATCAATTTATTTCTTAATGAGAATAATCCGAATATATTTTTTACTTCAAATCAAGATACCGCTATTATTTTATTGTAAAATAATATTTTTAAAACTACTAAGAACAAAACTATTTAAAGTGCGTTTTCTAGCTTTATACAATGACTTATTATTATTTGACCCATGTAAATAAGTGAGGAATTAAGGTATCACTGAGACTTTATTGTATTTGGTAAAAAAAGCTATCGTGTAAATTACACATGAAAAAACACTCACTATACCACAACATTGTGATTGCAACGCCGCGCCGGCTGGCCCCACCTTGACCGAACCCGCCGTGACAGCGTACGCATCAGCGCATTGCACCGGCTAAACCGCACTGGATATCCAACAATGTAACTACTATTATATATCATTTTAAAGGTAATTATAGGAGCTATAACTTTTGTAGGAAACATTTTTTTATAAAATGTCGGCGTGAGAAGTTATGGGACAAAAAGTAAAATTACTAGCCGAAAAATATACAAATTTTCACTTTTTCATACGAATTACGAACAAACGGTGAAAGTTACGACGACAGCTAACTGGACATTAATTATAGACAATGTTATAACAAAAATAATAAAAGAAATTCCAATCCGATAAGTTACTCAGTAATTGAGATAGAAGCGATTTACGAAACCCTTACACTTTTCATTTTTAGGGGGGCACAGGGGGGGAAGCAAGGGGGGTAGGGGCGGGGACTTTTGGGTAAACACTTCTCTAAATGGTAGTAGTCGATAGGGAAAAAATTAGCTTTATACTATTTTTTTCCTCAAAATGGTGTTCTACGGCACAGGTTGACTGGACTAATTACACAACAATAACGGATCGCGCCACGTATTTATACGAGGGTCGAAATCCACCTCAGCCCTGGTTGGGTAACCAGTGAACAACAACACAATCAGTGTCACAGATCACGCTCATGAGGAAGTGGCTATTTATTTGATTGTCTTTCTGGATGTTCGAATGCTGTGAACAAAGGGTGGCTCAATAATTTATCGAACAAACAATGTTAACCAATGTATTTCAATATTACGAGTGCTTTGATTTAATTTTTGTGTTAATTCCCAAAAACATATTAATCTTGATAATAAGGTCAGTTTAAATTATGCAGAAAACTTAAATTATTGTCATTTCATCTTGAATGGATAGATTATAAAACACCATCTGAATATTAATAATTATTATTTAACATGCGTATCACACAAAATAGTTTAAATCTACCCGTAATTTTCTAATATGTTTAAAATAATTTTCATGGGGTTTTCTGCTAAATATTTCAGGCCTCATTTCAATAATTCACCTCAGAATCAATAAAATTAATATTTCAAGAAATCTTAAATGCTTTGAAGTTTTATTCTTAGCGTAGAAAGAAACCTGTTAGTAGGTAAAGGATACAACCCACCCTTTCCCTGATGATTGCAATTAAAACTTTTAATGAGCTTATAGCTATTTGTGTATTAAGAGCGCAAATAAAGTCATTGCCGCTCGAGAATGTAGTTGGCCGCACGAAGCGTCAGCTGAGTGCGGCCAAACATTTCAAGAGCGGCAATGACTATTTGTGCTCGTAATACACACAATATTTTTCCTACCACCATAATTACAACCGATTAAGTATATTTAATAAACGTACACAATTATATCAACTTTAAATTTAACTTCATTAACTTTCATTAACTTAATAACTGTAATAAATCGTAATCACTTGCATAGATGTGTAACCGGAAGTTAGTGTTATCAAAATACTGACCGTGAAATCAGCTGATTCAGAGCAAATCAACTACAATTAATTTGTAATAATTATGGTGATTGTCATGTGGTTTCTGACCAATAGAAACTAGTCTATGTTGTGACGTCACCTTCTTTACCGTTCTAACCTATTGTAGATTTAAAATAACCTTGATTTAGCGTGCGCCAATGTTCCATTACCGCTCTAGAGCGGAAAAGGACCGGAAAACGGAAATGAACTGTTTTGCGTAGGATTACAGCTGTGGCAATGTGATTATTTCCATGCAGTGGTAGGAAAAAGTTATTTTCTGTAGTTACTTTATGCGTGTAGGTTTTGTGTTTTTTCCAAAGCGGTTTTGATGGTATATTGTAATATGGATTGTAACTTGTAATAAAAATATTTAGTTATTTTTAGATTAGTTGAGATTATTTAACCTCAAAAATTTTTACGTGATGAGGATATCAGTGTTAAACTGTATGATTTGGATTAGAATTCAAATTAATAAAATTATCTTTTTCATACAAGATTAAAGACACATGTTGGTCATCTTAGGTTTTAAAGTTTAATATCGACTTATCATGATGTATAAGGTGTCCCATAAGTAAAGTGCCAAACTCCGGGAATAGGTTTTATGGGTCAAAATAAAGATAAAATTAAAAATAAAAGTTTTTCCAAAAATTCTTCGTATTCCAGATATCCACCATTTTGTATTTTTTACAAAATAATTGTTATCTTCAACATTTTTCACCGATCTTCATAAAACTCGGTGAGTATGTTTAAATAAAAGAGACCTACTGTACAAAAAAATTCAGCGTGGTCCAATTAAAAATTTCAAAATGGCGGATGTTTAAACTTTTAATCTAAAGTTGTTGGAAAACGGTAAAAAATAAAACGTCCGCCATTTTGAAATTTTTAATTGGACCACGCTGAATTTTTTTGTACAGTAGGTCTCTTTTATTTAAACATACTTACCGAGTTTTATGAAGATCGGTGAAAAATGTTGAAGATAACAATTATTTTGTAAAAAATACCAAATGGCAGATATCTGGTATATGAAACGTTTTTGAAAAAAAAATCTTGACTTTTTCTTTATTTTGACCCATATAACCTATTCCTGGAGTTTTGCACTTCACTTATACTTTGGGACACCCTGTATAAAATAATATCTGACAAGATAAAAATTGCCATAATTCCATTTATTTGAATTTATATTCACTTTCGCTGTTGGACAACGATCAATTTTATACTGCTAACACTTATAAGAAACACTGATATTGAAGTCACTATCTGAAACCTGGGGTAGTATTTTAAAAAAGTGTTATAATAAAAGCTAATTGAAGTTTTTTTCAAAATAAGCGAAAATTGTTATTAAAAAAATTAAGACAGTCTTTTAACTCCATTTCATACTGTAAATAATGCTTTGGAAATAATATTTTGACCCTTATGTATTTTGTCAAGTCTTTATACTTCAGAATTTAGGTTTAAACTAATTAATTTTAATGATTTATAAAATAAGCTTGTTGTTCGTCGTAAAATGTGAACAATAAAACAAGTTTTATGAGTAAAATAAACGAAGCAGTGGTCGCTTTGGAAATTGCCACAATGTTTGCCGACCTTTAAATAAATATTGAGTTGAAAACTGTTACATCAGTTTATTTGTTTTGTTTACCGCGCACGAGTTTAATTTTGTTTGAATCTTTCAATATTTAAATTTTAAAAAGTGTTTTAAAACTTGGTTTATATAATTTTTTTAATTTTCTTCTTTTTTCTGCGGGAGGGAGGAGGCGGGATACAAGTGACGAGAGCTATAACTTGGGCTATAACACTATTTAAGTTGGACTTGAACGCACATCTAAATCCGTTTATACTTAGAAAACATTAAAACTGACCTGAAAATTAAGTCATTTGAAGATATGTTCCAGTGCTATTGGGGTAAGGAGGATTCATTCTGATTACAATTAAACTTGCCTAAAGTTCTAAAAACAGTGAGAATTGGCTTCTTTAACAAAAAATGAACAGGCTGGAGAGTCGAAAATGGAAAATAAACCGTTAATTGTTTTCCGCTCAGCAAACAAGCGACGGTCGGATTGTCACCATTTGTGTTTATAAACAAGATTATTTGTTTGCTCTGAGCTGTGGTATTGGTGTTGGAATTTCGTTGGCAGACATTGTTTTTTTATTTAATTGATTGGATACAACTACAGCTTTGACTGAATATTTGTTACTGCGAGATATTCACTTGCTGGGGTGTAACAATAGATATATTCTGTGTTTTGTAGGGCAAGTGAATTGTGTACTGTTGGGGTCTATGGTCTATAGGTATCGTCAATGATCATCAAAACCAGTAAAACTTTCCCTTTCAAAAAACCTTCTTCTATATCACAGATAGTTGTTAATTCTTTGTGAGTAAAATTCAAGACAACATATTTACACTGTGTAGTAACCTGCTTTATTTTCTCAATGGCAATGAATCGAATTGTTGATTAATCTTTATAGCTAATTATATATCTTTATAAATATTAATAGCTAATTGCCGGTTACTCCTTCATTTTACTTATTATTGATACGAAAATTTGATGATGTTAAAAGAATCTGATTCTTTTTTCTCTAGGGTGAAATAGATCCATTTCAGCCTCATAAGGGTCGTATCAAGAAGAGCCGTTTTATTACAAGTTTGGCAAACCTTCCTTCTTTGGTTATAAAAGTACACTTCAGTGTTTAGATTTCTGCTTCGCATTAGTATTTTAACAAATTAGTTTGTTAATATTTAAAATTCTAATTTGATGGAGGAACAAGACTCCTTTAGGTCGTTCCTATCCTATTTTTTATCCTATTTTTATTCCTGAATATGTAAAAGGTCATTCCTATAGGACTCCTATAGGTCACTCCTATAGACTCCTATTCTTATTCCTGAATACCTAAAATTCGCAATAAAACTACGTAAAAACATTAACTTAAGAAATGTCAAAATTAACAGTGTTTGGTAATTTGACTTTCTTTACATGCTAAATTATTAGGGATCAGTACAAAATCATCAATATGGTAATAGCCTACAAGAAAGAAGATGGGTTTATTAGATGGGAATTAATTGCACTAAATTCTACACAGAAAATGTATGTGGATACAAAACTAGAAGGAGAGAGCAAGACCTATCTAAATTTCGATTTGGTAAGTTTAAATATTAATGAAGAGCTCCGAAAAGCGTTGCGTAAGGCTGAATTTCTGTAGGCTCGGTTTTTAGGCAATATTCAGTAAAAATAAAATTTTCGATCTCAATTTAGATTATTTTCAAGAAACAATATTGTACTGGTTATACTGTATACAAATAAATATCGTTAACGCAAGGAATGTATTCTAGACCCAAGAGTTTTAGTTTTAAAATTATTAGAAATGAAATAAATCATAACATAAAAATTATGACTCTTTTAAAATTTAAATTATTAGAAGCTAAGGTCATGCGATTGCGTCACTTGCTGAAGTGTAAAAACAAACGGAAATATCACGTCTCTGATATTCCGTTTTTATGAGAAAAATACTTTAAAATACTTCCAATCATAAAAATTTAATTATTTATATTTTTTACAAAATAAAATAACTGAAAATACATTTAAGAATAAGAAGATATCAATCCTTGTAAAAAATAAATGTATTATTACATGAATGTACATCATAGAGGTCGATAAATCATCCTGAACAATAAAAATTAATCCTCTCTAAATACGAGATTAACAAGCTTTTTAGAAAATTACAAGTTTATTAATTGTACACATAATAAAAATATTAAATCCTTACTAATATATTTATCATTTTTATTAGTAAAACGTTTTTTAAGAAGGTTTCAATTTTACACACGTTTGATACTTGAAATATGAAATTGACAAAATTCCAAACGAAACTTAATTATGATCCTTCTATTTAATTTAAATAACTAATTATTCTTTTGCTGTAAAATATATATATAATATACATCTAATTTTTAATTGAATCATATTTTATAGATTTTCGTTACTCTATTTTTATTCCTAACATTGAATTTTAATTATCATTCAATGTTAATTTATTATTTTTCTAAGTTAATAACTTACCCTGAACAACTTTTTATACGTGGTTTTCCTCGTGCCAACCTAAAAAACGGCATGTGGGGTCAAAGCGATAGCAAACAATAAAAGGATTCCTACAAACACCATACGAGGAATTCAATTGAAATTCTTCTTTTTCCCCTCCATGCTTTTCAAATATTACTGTAACATCCAAATTTTAAAGTCATTCAGCTATAAATTCAAAACATACATGAATTTAATTCATATGAAAATATCACAAAAATAAGCGAGAGTTTAAAATATACTAACCAACTCAAAGGTTACTATTTATTAATAATGAACTAAAAATTCAAGATCATTTAGGATTGATAATTACTTCCTGTTCTTTTATGATATTCATTTCTAAAATTCACTGTAATGAAACTTCACTCTTTAATTTAAAAGAAAAAAAAACTAAAGCCATTTTGAAAAAGAGAAATGAAGGAATGTCAAAATTTTTAAGTAAAAATTTTTGTCCTTACGTAATAGTCATTGCAAGTTTCAACTCAATGCCTCCAGTGGTTTAAAGTTCTCATGAGTTAAGCAAAAATTACATACGGTCAGACAAAAAACTAGGCACCGGAGATCCATGGTTGTAAAATCCTTTATGATCAAGAAGAGAATGTGAAAGCACAAAATCCCCCTCTTGATGCTTTTTAAGCCCTACATTTATATTAGCTTTTGATTATCTTAAGTCATGTCTTTGCATCCCTGCTGTAAACAAAAGAATTCCAGAGTATTCCGATACACTCTGTATACCTCTCGATACTGATTCATTATGCCAAAAATATTATAATGAATACATTAACTATGTCGCAAATCACGGCTTATATAGTATACCTCATTATCGTTTCATAACATTGCTTGATATTATCTCAACTAAGATTTTTCCTGATTATTTAGGAAGAGGTACAAGATTTCAAAATCAGACACATTTTTTGTTTAGTTTCATAATTTATAAGTTTGAGATATTCTAAATAAATGCCAACTATTTAGGCAAAATAAATATTGGCATAGACACATATATATTTATTATTAAATTTTAATAGTTTGAAATGTTTTTTATTCTTACGTAAAAAAATAAAAATAAATACAAACCAAATATAAATAACAGTGGACATTCCTTTGTTGTACCCGCCCGGCGCACCTTTTGTTTCTCTGCCGTGACCCACTATTATTCTTGTTCGACAGTATCAATAAACAAATATCTGATAAATCTTTTTGGCTTTTGTAATTTTACGATCCAGTTTTTTTTCAAGCTGGGATCAAAATTTTAGTAACATAAATCATGTTACAGTTTAGTAAATTGTTGCGGGCATTTCCCATCACTGATTAGTAAACAAAATTCACGACGTTTCGGTATCTGGAATCTGATCCCGTCTTCAGGTGGAAGAAATACCTAGAACATAACAAAGTTAGTAAAACACAGGCGAACCTATAGAAGTCCATAGCCAACCCATTTATTAATAAAAAGCCTAAATCATTTCCGTTCGTAAAATATTTTTAACATGAGCAACTGTGTTTAATATTACCTTTACAAATATAAAATACCTACAAAACATGGACTTGGTAAACGTAATCATAGCATTAAACTTAGCGATTGTTATAGCCAAATACATTCTAAAATGCATGACTTATAAATGATAGTAGTGGCTTTTGGCCACTCCTGGCCCAGTTCAAGGTCAGCGGTTGGAAGTGGCAGGTGTGGGGTTGGAAGTGTGGGGTGGGGGTGACAGTGATGGATGGGTTTGGGAAGTGGGTCAAGGTCATTTGGAGGGGGTTTTAAAAAAGTGGGAGCCGCAGTGGCTCGGTGGGAATGGGGAGGTTTTCGTTTATTTTTAAAATTAAATCAAAGTCGTGTTGTTGTGCAGAGAGGTGTTGAAATATCGTCCAACGGTGAGGGAGTGGTAGACGCCGAAGGTGGTGGCGAAGAGAAGGTAGACGCACAACATGCAGAGTACAAATTTGAACAGTTGCAGCAGGCGAACCATTCCTTGTTGATTTTCCGTTTCTAATTGTAGCCTGTTGATCTCTAGTTTGAGTCTGTCCTCTTCCAATCGTGTTTTAAGTGAAACATCATCCATCATGTTTGTGTGCTTGTTTTAATTTCTGTTGGTGAAACGGGAGCGGTGTTGACGGTCGGAAAGTTGGCGATGAAATGAGAAACGAAGATGAGGACAGGGCATATTTACTGGAAAGTGGTGGGGGGTTAAGAAAAACAGTTGTGTGTCCGATCAAACGTCATCGTCAGCTGTTGGTGTAGGTTTGGAGGATGCAGGAGTGAGTCCTAGCAAACCATCTTCATCTCCACTCTCAACTCTATCGCATGTTGGACAACCGTAAACAAGTTCCAAATTCATAGTGATGCAGTGAAATTTGTCTATAATATCTTCTAAAGTTTCCATTAAATCTTTTAAATCATGTCTTGTTCTAATTATAAAAGTAGATTTCATATGTGGTAGCGGATCGTTGTTCATCGTACGGGAGCCGGGAAACAAATGGCGAGCGTCAGTCAGCGGCCCGCTTATATGCGGGCAAGGGCGGTGGAGGGGGAAGTGGAGGGGTGGTGGCGTGGTGGGGGAAGTGGAGGGGTGGTGGCGTGGTGGGGGAAGGGTGATATATCCCCATGCGAACCGTTGGCTAGCGCATTTCGCTGCGAAACGCCGTTCGGGTAGGTAGTAGGAGGTGTATTAAGTTAGGAAAACTAATAATGTTTGTAAATTAAATGTTAGGTTTATTTTTAACCAAAGTTTGCATTTCTTGTTCCTTGTTGTCCAAATCAATAATTTTAAGACCATCCGTTGTTTGTTCTTCTTCCCCTGCACTGTGCAAGGATGAAGATGTGAAGGTGACAGAAGAAGATGATGACGATGAAGGTATTGTTGGAGGATTTATAACTTGCACTCCGATGTTGATCCATCTTACAGGATAATTATCCATAAGTATGAGCAGGTTTTGAAATAGGGTTTCCATCTCGTGCTTTTTGGTAACTAAATGTTGAAAAGAAATAAATTTATCATCCATGTTGTTGTCTGTCCAAGTAATGGAATCGGAATGAGAAATGTGTCGAAAGGTCTGTGGAATATATGTTGTAAAATAAGTGGTGGGGGTAATCTCAAGGTCAATCAAATGGAGTTTTAAAAAAGGGCTGCAGTCAGTGACTACAGCTATACATTTGAAGCTTCAACAGGTTCAGAAGACCAATCTGATCTATACTTGCACGCACTTATGATGCATGTACAAAAGTCGTCTTTATAATATGCATTGCACTCTCGACAAATGACAAGTTTTTCCGGATGAAACTTGATACACCTCTGGGGACAGCAAGTGTGGAAGTATCGTGATTTATAAATCTTGAAGGTTCGCAATTTCGGTGGTGGTAGTTGCTTTGTTTGGCATCTGCAGTAACAGGATCCGAAGAATTCGCATTTTGTACAGGCTAATCCGTCTACCATCCATTTTCCTAAATCGGCGCATTTCTGTTCACAACAGTAGCGCGGTGCGTCCTCGTTTTTCTTCTCTTCCATGTTGGCGCTTCTAAGTGTTGGCAAGAAATGAAGTTTTATTGTGTAGGATAGCGTGTTTTATAGACTAGGAAAAGTGGTGGGGGTAATCTCAAGGTCATCCAAATGGAGTTTTAAAAAAGATCATCTTACAAGTGTAAGATGTATTTATTTAAGATACTGAGTTTTCATCTTCTTTTTCTTTCTTTACATCTTGTTTGTATTTTTCTTTTTCTTCTTTAGCCATGGCGATGAGATCTTCAGTGGAGAGTGGAGATACTTCAGGAAATTTTAGAATTAATTTTGGTTGGAATCCCTCTTTAGTCAATACTTGAAGATCGGACGTCATTTGTTCTACACTTTGATAGTCTTTTCCGTAGATTTTTCCATTAAATTCAATCATCATTCTGTACAACATGGTATTAGTAGTTGTTTTCGCTGCGTCAGTTGGAGAGCAAATGATGATTCTGTTAGGTTACACGGTCCTTTTATAGATGCTACAGCGACCACTTGATATTATTTAACATTAGTAATATTTCTGGAACTTAACATTACTTTGAGTAGATGGTGTTGTAGTTGAAGGTTGTGTGGAAACGAATACTTCTTCGTTGCAGAACTTCTGTTTAGGAAACATCCTCATGTTGTTAGAGTAAACATCAATATTTAAACGATAACCACCGGCAAGTAACACTCGCAGTTCATTAGTAAAATCGTCGAGTTCTTCAAAAGTTGTAATGGTGGTGGTATCATATGATGCACACTTAACCTTAAGAGACATGTTGTTATTCGTAATAACTGGAGAGCCAACAGAGATGTGTACAGCACGAAAGGTAGTCGTAGACTGATGAGATCCTCAAGAAAATTACGGCCTTTATATACCCTCGAAACTAGGTCAAGGTCATCCAAACGTGTTTTTAAAAAAAGCAACATATCGATAGTGCAGAAACACTATCGATATGTTGCCTTTTCTTATTTTTTTTTCATTTTTATTTTTTATTTATTTAAAATCAGTTACACACATGTACAACAGTATATATAAACTACAGACTAGTTGCTAGTAGGCATAACATGAAGTGTAAGTTCAGTAGAGTTGGTTCCACTAGGACCGTGGGATGCCAAATAGAGTGCGCCGGGGTGAATCAGTCGTAAATCTTCATTCTGCAGCAGTTGAACGAAGCGTTTGGGAAGAAATACTTGAAATTTCGGTTCATCACCAGGTGTGTAGGGTGCTTCACTCAATGTGCAATTGATGGCGTCTCCAACTGATGTTTCCATCTTCTTAATAGTGTGAATAATGTAATGTTTTTCTTCTTTCAATTCTGAACATTTCTTAGTCGGTAGTATTGTAGATTTAGAATGTTTGTTGAATTGATCAACAAGCGACTGTAGAAAAGTTTGCGATGCCATTATTTTTTCTTACTATTGTTCGTCTTCTTCTTCTTGTGCTTGCGCGTCAGAGGTGTTGACTCCTCGGAGGTTAGAGTAATACTCATGCATTGTCATAGTGCCGCTCTCGCTTTTATACCCATCGCTTCCCCCACCACTTTGCTGGAGATAGACATTCAAACGATATGCGTTCTTTAAAGCACATTGAGACTGCCGATGTTTAAAGTTTTTAGATGCAATACAGATGTTAGCAAAGTAGCAATAAAAATCTTTCTCCATTTGCACATTTATCACTTCATGGTTTGTATATGCTTGTATCCAATTTGCTTTTTCCAATCCTCTTGTAAAAATAGTTTTGAACTCTTTGCAGAAATGATTCATAATGTGTGGCATCATATTGTAGGTTATAAAACCTTCATCCCATGTTAGATTATGAAAATGTTTCATCAACCATTTGTTTGTTACTTTAGCTTTGGTTGTTAATCTGTTGAACGGCAAAGGAGGCATGAATAAAAAATGATAAACAACAGATGTTATCATATCTAGTACCACTAACTCTTTAATTATAAAATTTCCATCATTACCACGGAATGCCTGAAACTCTATGATACCTCGCTTTACTTCCATTATTTCCGTCTTCTTAGAGAATGAAACTCGTTTATCCATGATGACGTTCAGTAGACAACTGGTATGTCAATGCGGATTGACAGCCTTTTATACTCCAACATTCTTCTTCTTCTTACTTAAAATATTCGTTGTCTGTTTAATTTGTTGTTGATTGTTGATTGTTGAAACGTGATTCGTTTTCCTTGTTTTCTTGCTTTTTTTCTTCATCTAAATTAAAGTTGGTTTGATTGTGGTGTAACTGTCTCCACATCTCTACTTCATGCGGGATCCTATTGAAGATTGAAGTATCTACTGGACCGTATAGGATTGGAACATATGGTTGTCTATCCAATGCATCAGTTAAATAATCTTTGATAATTGTACTTGAGAATATTAGCTGTTTTAAATATCTTGTTATAGGACCAGTAGCACAAGTTAAAGCGTAAAACTCTTCTTTTGTCAAATGTATTTTTATATTATATTTAGTTAAATCTCTAAATCGAACTAGTTGTTGACCACGTTGTTTAACAATATCGATTTCAATATTTGATTCGAACAAACCTAGTTTTGTTTTTCTTCCAAACGTATTGTTACTCAAATAGCATTCCAAAAGATGTATATGTTTCATAAAAGATTCCCAAGAAGATTCAGTGAAGGTTACCATTTTAGATCCGTGATTCAAAATAACAGTCGGAGAGTAATCCAATGATTTCATTACTCCAGCAGACACAGTCTTTGTCATACAAGAAGAAATAGGATAAAATATTCTAAGAAATACCTCCATTAAGATGTTGGTAGAAATGTTATCTTCAATTTTCCTTTTCTTCGTTTCTTTTTCAACTTCCTCTTCGTATGTCTTCTTATGTTTAAACTTGAGGAACTCTTCCATTTCCTGTTCAACTTGTCTTTCTATATCCAAACTATTGTCAGCCATAAGAGGTGTAGTTTCTTCATTAGCACTTGATGTAGCAGAACTCATCTTGCGGACGATGTTACCCATACGACAATCAAAGATGAAATGAATTTCCAGCTCTTCTTTCTCGCTTTTATACTCGCAGATGACCTAGATATTGTTGATCTTTTGTAAAAACCTTACAAATCGTGCAGATGTTGTATTAATCTTTTTTTAAAGTACATTCTTCACAATTCCTGTCAGCGGTGTGTAAGTAACTATTTTGTCATGTAGAATTAAACAGTATGCTGAAGTTCCATCTGGTATTTTATCTTCAAATTCCATTTCAATTTTTATATCTACACTTGAAGATTTCACAGATTCATTTTGTTTTGAACAATCGATTACAACAATTGGAGCTTTTGAATAAAATTGTTCTTGTGATAGTAGTGGTGTATTTGTCTTACCATAATATGACGATTGAAATCTTGCATACATGTCATATAGAATGGAATAACGTTTCTTGTCAAATGAAACATTTAAACTGTCATATGGAAAGAACTGAGAGTTTAGAAAAACTTTGCAATTCTTTATCTTGCAATGGTCAAATTGACCAGCGTGCGCAGTTATAACATCTTTTCGTTTAGTCTGAAAACCGACTATTATGTACCTTGCTCGTTCTAAATAAGTAGAGGTTTTAACAGTCCATGTTTGTCTTTCTGTTTGAGGCAATATGGGGTATTCATGAAATTCCCAACTTCTAAATGGTAATACGATATCACGGTCAGATTTTAATTTTTTCAATAATAATACTCGATGTTCATCCGCCAATCTGACATGTGGTACTCTCCATACAACTTTATCCAATTGAAGTTGCCATTCCAAATCGGCATCTTTTGTTCCACTTGGCGCTTGTATTACATCCTTATTCGTTGAAGATCTGAGCAGTACCAGTTCTTGCTTTACATTTATTATTATTCTCTTGTAATCTTCTGCGAATCCCAAAAGCAATCGTAAAGGCATATTAAAATCAAAGTAACCTTTTGAATTAGGAGTAATAGTGTCTTTATCAGGAGTCACCCATCCAGCCGAGATTAAAGAATTCTTTTCATGGGGTGTTATTGAAGTCAATCCTTTCAAAGTTGTTGATATACCAACTTTTTTTGTTGAATCAACTGTTACTCCAGATATCTCATATCTAATTTCATCAAACAGATATGCCATAGGGTTATTTATAAAAGGAACAGTTGAACCAGATTTTCCATCCAATGTTGTTACTCTTCCTTCGATATATAAATAACTTTCACATGGTAATGTGTAGATATCTTGTTGTTGAATGGGAATCCTTATTTCATCATTATTATTTAATTTTGATGAAGTGTAAGGGTTGTGAGTGTGATATTCCTTCTCCCATAGGGTTTCGTCGAATGTCGGTCCTTGCGCTATATCCAGTATATCCATGGTTGGCAAGTTTTAGTCCGATCTTTTGTAGGAAGCGTATGTTGTCCGGTGTTAACTCGTCGAATGTTGAGGAGCTACTGAGCTCCCGACTCTTCCGTTGTGGTTTAAATGATAATCCCATGTTGACTTTATGTTGCTGCTCTGATATGTAACCGTATAGTTATTGTTTCTCCTCTAAAGTCAACACCAATTTCGTCTTGATCCAATATGTTCAGTACGATGTCTGAAATGAAACTGGTGTTTAACGGTAGGTATATCAGGTTTTGTGGCTTCTCAACTATTTTAAAACCAGGAGCTACTGTGGGGTAAAATGTATGTAATATGTGTTGATTTACTCCATCTCTATATGATCCGTGTATAATATTACACGTTACATCAATACTGTTCACCTTTAATATTGTTACTGTTGTATCGCCAGTATAATCATTTCCAGGAGCTAAAATTCCTTTCTTCTTTGAAAATCCAAGCAAATTGCCGATTGAGTGGTCTAAGCTAAAATCTATATAATACTTTGAAGTTATTTCTGCTTTTAATGTATTATTATTACCTTTTATAGAAATATTTTCTTCTCCAAGCTTTTTTTGTAATACTTGGTTTATATCGTCTATTTCATATGCTCCTGTAGATAATGGAATTATTTTCAATTGTGAATAATTTCCTTTTTCATCTTTACTCTCATAATAATGTAGTAAATTATTTTTTCCTTCTGTAACATTGGGAATTGAATTGTATGTAGTCAAATCCAATAATGCTGCTTCCCATAGTTTGTCCGTAGATAAACGTAACGCTGGGAAAAGTGTACTTTTCAATGTTGACGAATTTCCGCTCAGCGACACTGTATACGATGACATCTTAAAGCTGACTGACGCTCTTCGCTAGGAACTCTAAACATAAATGTCCGCATATTTCTGTATTGCTAGGTTGCTCTCTTTTGTAGTTGTAGAATATATTCTTGGAGTCCCGAAAATAATGTTGAAGTTCTTTTGGTGGCGGTAAATTTCCAAAACTATCAAAGTAGTAAACATTTTCTCCAAGTTTTTTATAACATACCCAATGAGTACCTGGTCCATAATTAGAGTCTAAGTTTACTATTCCAGTTTCATTTTTCCACACTCTATTTGGTAATGTATCTTTCATAAAAACTCCTCTGAAGAATGGTATTCTTAAACATTTCACATATTTTGACAGTTGATAGTTTGTTAATGCTTCATTTGGAATTATCAATTTATTCTTCTCATTTAATACACACGGTACGGTCTTAAGTAAAGACCCGATCCGTTTTTTACCATTGACCATATGGATGTTTTCTTGACTTTCCTTTTAGGGTTAGTGCGACGTCTTCTTTTGATGTTCCCGCCTCTTTTTGCAGCTTCTTTTTTACTAGTTTTTCTCCCGCGTCGTCTTCCACCACCAAACTTAGCTTTCGTCTTCATGGCTGTTGTCACTGCCCAAGCTGCTGCTTTTTCCGCAATACTGGCGTCACTTGATTTAACCCTTTGCCAAGCTTTTTCCGCTAGCGCTCTATCCGCTATTGATCTATTTGTTGAATCTGCAAACTTGGAATACGCTATATCGTGTTCTTTGCAAGCTTGATCTAATTTATTAATTCCAGGATCTCCTCTTGCTAAACGTTTTGCCAACTTAGTTCCGGGTCCACAATATTGATAGCCTCCGGGCAGATGAAATTCGTATGGTAAAGCGTCTATTGCTCGATTTAGAACAGCACCAACAGGAATCCGTCTTAGCAGGGATAACGCAGCTGATGTTATACCACGTCCTTTCTTGCCGCTGTCTTGACGACGACTGAGCGTTGCGGTCTTCATTATGTCGTCTTATATAACCAGCGTGTTTACTCCACGAGCTGCTTTACATAAATGAATAGCACATGCACAATTTTTATATTTAAATACTTAATTATTCAAATTAATTATATACTGATTTATAATTCTATTTTTAATCCAAGCTTCTCGTTCATCGGGTTGAATCATCACATGACTCGTTGTACTAGCTATATGATTGTGGGTATCGATAAGTAAATTGCCCACTATTCTTATTAAACAGTCTAAAGTTACAGCATCTTTTGGATGTTGGGGATCGTGTAACTGCATAATACGTTTATCATTACACGTGTAAGCAGTCGAATCACTTTTCGACGTTGTTATGACTTGTCCAATAGTAGCAGCATCATTTAAATCTTCTCCTGGTAAAATATTAATTATTTTCTTCATCTTTGCATCATATTTGGTCCCAAAGTGTTTATCCCAAGTTATTGTTTGTCTCAATGTAACACAATCATCATCTTCATAACCAGGATAAATATCTTTTATTCTTCTATTACGACCATTGTATGTACCTAATGTACCACCACTCGCAATTAATGTTTGCACCATTAGAGGTACATCTGTATCTTTTATACCAAATCTTCCATTTGTTATTGTTTTATGTCCTGCATCCCATTCATCATTATTTCCTTGCATTAAATCAAACTTTTCATTTCCATGTATAAATGTATCTCCTCGCTTTAGCACGGCATCTTCATGTTTTACAAAATTCGATGTTCCCCTTTTTAATTCTTTAGATAATTGTTCCATAGTAACAGCGTCTTTTGGTTGAGAAGCGAACTTTACATTTGACAACACTTTCCCATGACAATCGATTTCATCACCATCTTGTAAAATACAGTTGTCCTTGATGTATTTCAGGTTTACAGCATCCCCATCTTCCTTTGGGTATCCAATGTCATTTATTATAAATTTATAAAAAGAAAATCCACGTTGAGTCTTTTCCGGTATTATAGAATGTAAATATTCTTTATTAACTGAATCTTTATCATTTTTTGGATTTGCCACGTTGGTTATTCTATGATTTCCAGCATCATATGTCTGTCCATCTTTTAAATTATTACCCCATTGTAATTTTAAAGTATTTGAAAGTTCAGATGATAAATACTCTTTAGTAATTGCATCAGAACTGTCAGTTGGTTTACCAACATTAATTATTCTATGTGATTTAACATCGTAAGTATTCTTGTCTAATTTCAATGATGTTGAAGTAGCCTCTTTTACTGTCTTTAAATTCGCTCCATCAGTATCTTCTTCTGGGTCTTTAACAAATTTTAAACGTTTGTTACTCATATCATAGTCACCTTCAGGTGTTTGCGGCAATCCACTTCTTTTTCTGTTTTCTCCTCCTTGTACTCCTAGCCCGGAGTACCGTCCGAACTTGTCGACGCTCATGATTGAACTGATCCACTGTATGCTCACAGCTCTCTTATATATCCGTGATGATTTATACAACTATTCCACGATTTCGAAGTTCGTCAACTAAAGCCACCCATTCATTATTTAAACCTGTATGACCAGCTTCCATGGCTTCATGTAATAGTCTCATTCTATCAACCAATTTGTTTATATCATTATAGTAAATTACATTTGTATTATATAGGTTTTTCATTAAACCTTTACCAGATATCGAAGTTTCTCCTTTTTTCTTTTTACCATATTCATCAATAAGTGATAAGTCCATAAGTGATAATGACTTCCTCTTAAGCGGTTTCTTCACAGCTGGTGCAGTTCGTAATGTTGGTAGTTTTTTCAGGGGAAACACGTATCTTTTTATTACAACCGTATATTTAGTTGCACGTGTTCTATTTATCATTGAATCTTTGGAGTAATTCTTCTTATGAGCATTAGTATTTTGCAAAATTTCTTTAAAAGTATTTAAATCTTGAAGCGTATATCTTATAGGTATATTTTTGAAAATCAGTTCAAATAATCCTTTTGTTCCTTTATATTTATGCTCACCAATAACAATATCATCATCTTCAGTCAAATATACTTTTGAATCTCCTATTTTTAATTCATTTCCATCAATTCTCGCACCATATACATGTGACTTGTGTAATTTTGGGTTATCTTTTATTTCATGTAACATCTTCATGATATACTTTCTTCCAAGAGGTCCTTGTTGCAAAATATCACTACTTAATTTTGTTAGATTTGGAATTGATTGTTCTGCTTCAGGTATATGTTGTTCTTGTTCTTCTTCTTTTTCAATATTTATTTCTGGTTCTTCTTGTCTTGTTTCTTCTACTTTTTGAGAAACTTCACTATCACTTGTGTAAGAATCATCATCTTCTTCCTTTTTTAAACTTTTTACTTCAAATTTAGAAACAGGTAGCAAAACATCTCCTTCATAATGAGGTTTACCAATAGTTTCTGTTATCTGTTTTAAAGGTTCTGTAATAGGCTTAAATGTAGTCTCCAGAAATTCTTCTCTTTCATTCAAACCCATTCTTAATGCTCGATTTTTAAGTCTAATCGAGTCACTCAGTGATTTTATTTCTTTTAATAGTTTTTCTTGGTTCACCATGTTTACGCTGCGAAGACCAATCTATTACTAAACGTATCATCAATCGTTCAATGGATTAATACAAATTTATCCAACCCTATACGATATCTTCCATTTTTTATAGCTTCTTCTTTCATAATAACTAGAAATCCATATTTTTCAGCCCATGCTTTGCCACACATTTCTTTAAATTTATCAAATGACATGTCTGCATTTACATGATCATTATATATGTGCTTTAAATTTGTTTCATCCTGCTTGAAGATAATAAGTAGATTTGCATTATCTCTTATTAGTTGTTTTGGAATTTTACTGTAAGTTTGACCAATATAAATGCTATCAATATTGTAATGTCTCCCCATGGCAAAATAACTTCTAATAGTGTCATGATTTTCACAAGATACATCATCGAATATAAATATAGAAAATGGTTTAGCCTCGTTTGGCTCCATTATAGTTTCACTAGCATTAAACTTGTAGAAATTAACTTCAGGCACACTTGCGAGTACCTTATCCAATAATTGGTATTTGGGTTGTTGCAAAGATTTGGAAAAGATGTAAATGTTGTTGAAACGTAATCCTTTAGGATTTGTTATTAAGTTAAAAACCACATTCGTCTTTCCACAATTTGACGGTCCAGTTATTAAACATCTTATTGTGTTTGGCAGTAGTTCACCATGTTTCCCATGATTTAACTTGTCGTTGTCAACTGTTAATTCATCAATATTATTAATAAAAAATCGATCCTTTTGTTGCACAATCTCCATCTTGTGTAAAGGTTAAACACGTAATGACTTCACAAATTGCTACACCAAGTCTTTTGTAGGGATCCAAGAGTCTTCACTTTTATCAAATCCCAACCAACGTACTTTAACCTTATCCTTTTTTCTTTGTAAAATCTTTTCAACAAGATATACATCGCCGACTGATGATTGTAACAACTCATGTCCGTAGAATCCACCTTCGAGTAATTCACCCTTGTTGTCCTTTAAGATGTAAGTTTCAGGTATTGTTGGTTGCACTTTATAGATTGTAAATACTTCATTAGTCCAGTTTGGCAGATACCTTTTACTAAATACTCCTTTGTATTTACTTATACGAACTTTATCATCAACTTTAAATGTTTTAGGCTGCATTTTTTCATGTTTAGGAGTTGTATTATTCCTAATACGTTTTAATACCATCTAAGCATTACCGCTATTTACTTGGTTAGGCTTCATACCAATGGTTCGATGATACTTGTTGTTATATTCTTTTATAAGTTGCGGTAAGATATCATACCAAACATATGATCCTCGTTTGGAAAATGTTTTATACATTGCTCCTTTTAATGTTCTATTGAATCTTTCTATTATTGAAGCTTTAACTTCAGAATTTGTTGAATAATGATTTATTTTATACTTCTTCATTAAAGCTGCAAAGTCTTTGTTAAAATACTCTTTCCCATCATCAGTTTGTAGATGTTTGATGTTGAATTTATTTCTTTGTATAGCCGTTTCCATAGCTTTTGTAACACTTTTACCAGTCTTGTCCTTTAGCGGTAAGGCATCAGCCACTTTAGTAAAACAGTCTATAATCGCTAAAATGTATTTGAATCCTTTATTCAACTTACCATGTGGTATCATTTCAATGAGATCGGCTTGGAAAAGATCATTCATTCCTTTTATAACTGTACTTCTTCTAGGAAATTTTATTCTTGCTGGCTTATGAAGTTCATTTACAATTTTATTTTTTAAGTCTTCCATCTTCAGTTGTGTCTTCCACACCGCTTGTAAAGGTACTGATCTCTAGAATGGTTTATCCTCTTTTATATACGGTTAGAATATAGGTCAAGGCCATTTTACGTTGGTGTAAAAAAGAGGGAACATGACATTGGGCTTGTCATGTCCCCTCTTCTTTACGAAAGGAAAAAGGAAGAAGGTAAAGGACGAAGAAAAGGTTTACTGATCAATAGGGATTAGGGAATAGTGGCCGAATGGTAATGTGTTGATGTTGTTTTCAAGAATGTGGCGTTTATCATCCTTATAACTTAATGCCCACTTTGTTTGCTTTACACTATACAATATATGGTTGTAGCTTCTGATGGTGTTGAATGTTGCAGTTGTTTCCACATTTTCAAATAAACATCTCTTATAATGGTCAAACTGTACTTTCTTCTTTAGATATGACGTCTTGATACCTTTGGCTTTCTTCACAACTTGATGTTCGTCCTTTTCACTGATGTACAGTTGGAATGAGTACAGTTTGGACATTAAAGCGACAATTTCTTCCATTGGTACACCATTTGTTTCGTCTTTAAACTTGCCCAACACCTTTTTATTTCTATCGTAGTCATAGTTGGGATGATCTTTAGGATAATCTGAAAAGTCAAAATCAGTAGTATATACAAAAGTACGTAGATCTTCATACATGTCTTCTGTTCTTATCCAATAAATAAAAGCATCTGTATCCATATATGCTATCCCGATGTTTTCTCTTCCATAAAACTTCACCATCTTGTTGTAATGAAAGTCATACATGTGGGTTTTAGAAATATCCAAGATAGACATTCCCACATATAGAGGACGATCCATTGTTATTGAGATTTTGTTCATGGTAACAGCTACAAGATTCTCGTTAATAATTATACTCGTTCCAAAGTTTGGTTTTTGTACTAATTTTTGCAATTTCGCCGGATTGCTAACTAATTTTACATCTTTATGCTTTCTTTTGTTTTCCAACGTTTTGCCAAATATTGAATTATTCATTAATTTGAAAAAGTCCTTTTGAAAAGCGGATGTTGCTGCAGTCCTTCTTCTTGTGTTGTTGTCTATGTACGGTTTTAACCAACAAGATTGATTAAATTGTATTGCTCTATTGATTCTTGTTATTTTTAATCCCAATTCTATTGCTTGCTGTATTGTCCAATAATGAGCTACATATCTTGACTTGTTGGTTAACGTCATCATTAACTTGGGCCATCTACCAGTTGGAGATATTTCCGTCTTGGCCAATAGTGGTAAATCGTAGTGGTGGTCATGCAGTTGTTCAGGATATTCAAAGTCCACATCCAAAATGTAACCAATGTCTCCATCTTTGGGTATGTCCATTATATTGCCATTATATTCCATTATATCAAATCTGGGTTCGCCCACTTAAAATTACCATATGGAAGAGGATTTGACATAGCCCATCCATATAGGTTATTTGCGTCAAAATAACCTAAGAATGTTGTTGGTTGTGACGCATCGAAGTTTGGGAGATATTTGTTGTTAGCTTTTACATGTCTAGAAACACTTTGTGTCAATCCTCCACGAACACCTGACTCTATCATCAAAACCATATCAATATCTGTAATAAGTTCAAGCCTACACTTTGTTTCTTTCAGCATAGCTTGCCATGCTAGTCCAGGTGATGTATAAGAATGAAGTGGGTCCAATCCATATGCTTCAAAACAGGTATCTCTAAATTCTTCCATTATATCGCAAAGTAAAGTCACATCTAATTTAACATAAAAGTCGGAATATTCTCCCAATGTTGTCATTCCTAGTTCATTCCATACTTTACAAGCGTGTTGATAGTCCTCTTCACTGATGTCCTCTTCATACAACTTACTCTTGAAGGCTTCTCTTGGCGGAAGTGATGTTTCTTCAAATTTTTCCAAACAATCGATGTAATCATAGGGGAAAACACCTTTGCGGAGAACTAAATCCAATTTATCTTTACTTACAATCTTCATTGTTTCTATTAAATTTTCTTTCTTTAAGTTTTCAGTAAGTTTACTCAAGCTAGATGGCATAAAACGGTAAGAGTCTAGAAAACGTAACTTCATATTTCCAATTGTTTTACTAAAACTAATAAACTTTTCAGTAGTTTCCGCTATCACATCGATTTTTCCATCATCTCGTCCCAATTCCGGTATGATAAAATGTGCATCATAACCACTAAGATTATGCAAAATTACAGGTATAAAGTTGCGAATTTGATAGTTAATATTACATCTGTTACACGCGGCACCTCTATAATAACCTGTTAGATGGTCATGATCACGTACCTTGTGATTTTCCAAAGTATATTCATTTTTACATAAATAACAATGGGTTGAATTTTCATACTGAATCTCTTCTTCTTCATCCATCGGTATCATTGGTACAATATCACTATACAATTTTTGTACATTTTCTGCTATCGAATATAAGTGGTCAAGGAAAATTTTAGAAGCATTTTCACCGCGATATATGACAGGTTTTGAAGTTAGATCATATTTATTTAAATGATCTTCTGACAGTGTAGATTTAATTAATAAACAAAAACTGTTTGGATCATGCATTTGGTACTTAACACTTTTCTTGGCTTCATCATCATTATTTTCAATAGGAACAAGTGTAGATTCAAAATCCGCATAAACAACAATGGGAATACGGTACTGATGAGATATCTTCTCAAATTTTAGCTCGGCCTTATCTGGTGATGGTAACATTATTTTTGCTTCATAGTTGTTGTTACATAGTTTTTTATGCTCTTGTAACCATTCTTTTCCATTTCTTCTTTCTTGTTGAAAATTGAAACATCGTTTGCAAATTATCTTCTTATGTCTAGTTTTACACAGTTGGTTATTAACAAGAGTTTCAAACTTTTTGATCCATACATAATGTGAAACATCACCTCTTGTAAGTAATAGCAAGTCCCTATGATCCGGTAGTTCATTCCTTACCACACGCAATGGAAACACTTTATTTGAACTGTCCAGACCGAAAACATTAACAGATGTTCCAGGGTTTTGTTTTTCGAATTTTGGGATGTCCTTTAAAGCCACTGGGTAAGTCAATCCTTGGAAATTATATTTATATCTGTGTGTTTCATATTCTTGACTGGGTCTATCCGCATGGTGAGGTGGTACAAATTTTGCCGTCATTGCATATCTAAAACATTCCATATCTTCATTTTGAACATTTATGCACGATTTGGTGTCTGAAATTTTCTTTGGGAGCGGAATATAACTGCTACCCCTTAATCCGTAGCCGTGTTTATGAACTCTGATATCCATACCCTCAATACTAACCAAACTCCAACCAGATCCTCTTCCTTCATGTTCTTGAAGTTTTGTTAAAATTTCTTCCAAACAATCTTCAACTATTGAATTAATATCTGAACTTGCCATTATGGTCTGGTTTTTTGTCATAAATCCTCTTGGTGACATTTCTCCTTCTACATTAGTAAACATAGCATTTAATAATATGCCAAATTTAATAAAGTTTAGTCTTCTTAATTCTTTTTCCAGTGTTCTACTTACAATTCTTCTTACTTCTTTAAAAAACTGCTCCAATTCCAATTTTTCATTTTGAATTTTGTGATGCATTACTACTCTACCTTCTAAAGCATATACTTTTAAACTCGGTATTTCATTAGATGGTCCTGCTAATGGTTCTTCATGTTCTTCTTGTTGTTCTTCTTGCTTTTCTTCTTGTTGTTCTTCTTGTTGTTCTTCTTGTTGTTCTTCTCCATATAGTTTTAAATCTTCATATTCGGTTTCTGTTACATCTTCATTATTATTATGGAACAACTCTTTGTGTATTTCTAGTAGAATATTATCATGAAAAGTTTCTAAGCAAATTTCACATTGATACATCTTGTTGATGTTTACTCTTTGAAATTTAGCAGCGAAATGAAATGCTTCTCTACTGCTCCCTTTTTATAGCCTCCCAGTTGTAGTGGGGGGACGGTAAGATTTTTAGTGAGATGTTAAAAATAGTAGGTTAAGACTAAAGCTGAAAAGTAATGATTAAAGCCTATATTTTCTTCCAATTGCAAATACTCCACATATGCCTCCGCCCATAGCCATAACAGATCACTGTTACGCCAATATACACCAAAGGTGGGTCTATCATCAACTAAAATTGGAGATGCTATGTTTACTAATCTTTCATTTTCTATCCATGTCATAACTTCAATTACAAACCTTCCTATAATATCCATTGGAGAATTCGGATCCACAAATATTCTTGTTACAACATTTTCACTTAACAAAGGCTCTTCAATTTCTTCAATTTCTTCATTGTTTTCTTCATCGTTTTGTACATTGTTTTCTTCATTGATTTCTTCATCCCCCTCCAATACTTCTTCAACTTTTGTACATTTGTTATAAAATATTGGAGCATCTCGGGGGGACATGTTCACTCTAGCTATTATTGGCAATGAATGTCCCAACGCAAACCACGACACTCTTATATAGGCAAGTCAATGAGTGGGGGTTTCTTTTAATAATAAATGTTTATTAAAAGAAAATAATTTAATTCTGTCTTTACCACAATATTACTCCTAATTAGAGCTTTCCAATGATGTATCGCTTGCCCTATTCCGGCAAACCATTCTCAAGTTATAAGTAAATTTGTTAGCACTTTGCTGCCGGGGGAGGGGGGGGGCCTCGTCAAGTTCAAGGTCAAGGTCAAGGCCAAGACGTTGTGACGTCGGGGGGGGGGGGGCTCGCCAAGTTCAAGGTCAAGGTCAAGACGTTACACTTAAGACGTTACACTTAAGACGCTACACTTAAGACGCTACACTAAAGACATTGTGACGTCGGGGGGGGGGGGGCTCGCCAAGTTCAAGGTCAAGGTCAAGACAATACACTTAAGACATTATACTTAAGACGGTACACCTAAGACGTTGTGACGTCGGGGGGGGGGGGTTATGCATGAATGGATTGAGGTCAAGGTCACCAAAAAATAATAATGATCCAAGGTGATGGAGGCGGCTGTAACCGTCTCCACCACCCTGTGTTCCTCAAACACTCCCAATCCCAACCCAAAATGTTACGTCTTGCAAGGGATCCCAATTTTTTTTGCCCGCACGCACTTTGGCGATCCAGTTTGGTGAGCTGTGATACGGGCGGCCAGTCTCGGGCCATTTGGCACTGGGCTTGACCATGTGGTAGTTAGGGACACTGGAACAGCTAGTGCAAGACGCAACTCTAACCTCCCACCCTTAATCTAAACCCACCCAATCATATTTTTGCCTGACCAAAATTAAAAAAAAAATCAAAAACAATAAAAATATGCGCTACCTACGGCACAACGCGCATGTCCCACCCATATTTAATGAAGTTCAATCGAACTTCTTAAATTTACATTTACATTTTAATTTAATCTACCCAACCTAACAGCTAGCTGTGGAATGTAAAAAAAAATATTAGTACACAGAAAAAAACAAACACAGACATAGATACACACACACACACACACACACACACATACACACAAATACCATAAACCAATACTTAAGATTAAAAACACATTTCTTAAACATAAATAATACCATAACACACCTTAATGCTAACATCGCAATGCGCAAGTTAAACCTTAAAAAACTAACACATCTTAAGACTGAAACCAAACAACACTTTTCATAAAACCATAGACACACACACACACACACACACACACAACAAATATTAAATAGTAATAGCCTAACAACAAGAGTAACTCAAATATATATCGGCCGCTTATACATTTGAGTTGCCCTCTGAGTCGGGTCGGAGCGTCGCGTCCGAAATTCCGAGCCCGACTGTGGCGGCAATAGTCGTCGGGGTAGTTCTCGGCTCCCAGAGTGGTGGGGGGCCGGGAGGGGTTTCAGGGGCGCGGAACTTTCCAGAAATGTCAGTGGAAAATTCCAAACGGATGTGCTTTGTTACATGTGGGTCGCCTAAAACGCAGGTGGAGCCTTGTACCTCTCAATTTGCATTAGATAGCATCAAATTACATCCGCTGACAAGTACATCCGCAGCTTTCCCCATCGCGTGGCAGCATAATTATCGTCGATTGTTATCCACCCTCTTCCGCCGCTTAATTATACTTCCAACAGAAATAGGCCGCCAAAACACGCAACTTGTTTTTAAAATACAATAGACTATTGTTTGGAAATGCATTACTTATACTCATAATCCTTGGCCTGGTCGGTACTTCTTACACGCTACACCCAAGACGTTGTGACGTCGGCGGGGGGGGGCTTCCGGTTTCCGGTACGGCCGGGGGGGGGGGGTCATGCATGAGTAACCATCCGCATGTATATAAACGACGGGAAGCTCGCGCGCCTCCCATATAGGGAGCTGACACCCCAACGGTAAACAACCAATCCGTGAGTTCATACCACATAGTACTTTAACACACTATTTATTTTAACATTTTTATTATTTTTTACACTATTTCTTAACACTACATCAGTTATTTTATATATCTTAATTTTATTTTCGTGTCGATTTTCCATTTTTTTTTTTTTTTTTATTAAAATATGCTAATTAACATCGTGTGCAGGAAACTCACACTGATTAATTGCAGGTTCCATTCTTACACACCTGTTTCCTCCTTAATATGCAAATTACTCTCTTACTTTAACAACACTTAAACTCTAACCGCTACTTCTCGGTCATATTAATATAATTAGTGCTACACTACGGGATTTACCTGTGCAATAGTGCACGCTATGTTTCCTGCACGTCTGCAGGTAATACACCTTACAATCATATACTTATTGCTACATTACACAAGACATTTCTTGCACACCTGCAGGTAATACACTTACTGACCGTCTACTATTATAATTATTGCTACAGTACGAGAGACATTTCTTGCACACCTGCAGCTTATACGCTTTACAACCATTTAATATTAAAATTATTGCTATACTACAATGGTTACCTGTTCAATCACAGTTGTGGTCCCCCCACTTGATTATCCACAAAGCAATACTTGCAATCCTACAACTGAATAATTAATTAACTTCCGCGATCACCAGTACTTTTTTTAAACTATCCATCTCTTCCTCCGACTCTTGTGACCGTAGCCGCGGCCGACTGACAAATAACCGAGCTCCCGCAAACCTCGCTCTTTTATGTGGTTTTCTCGGGGAGGGGGTTGGAGGGGCGTCGCACGTGACTCATCGATCGCATAAAAAGGGGGGTTGCTGCCGCGCGCGCGCCATTTCGGTGGCGGAATCGGTCGGGTGAGGAACTATCCGTAAGTCTCTGGCGCTTTTACAACTAACGCTTGTTACTCTAAAATGTGTTTGCACTTAATATGCTAATTAGTCTCTATATTTATGCACGGGACATTTCCTGCACACCTGCAGGTGATACACCTTACAACGGTCTACTATTATACTTGTTGCTACAATACAAGATTTACCTGTCCAATTGGCAATTGTGACCCCACTTAGTCGTGCACGGGATATTTCTTGCACATTAGCAGGTCATACACTTTACAACCGTCTAATTTTATAGTTATTGCTACAGTACAAGATTTACCTGTACAATTGACAATTGTATTCCTACTTATTCGTGCACGGAACATTACTTGCAATCCTGCACCTGAATAATTAATTAACTTCTGCGGCTACCAATACTTTTCTTCGCCTATATGTTTCCCCCTGCTACAACCTTTCGCGGCGCCGCCCGACAAATAACTGAGCTCTCCAAAGTTCTGTTCTTTTATGTCATCCTCTCAGGGGGAGGGGTTGGGGAAGGGGTGGGGCACACAACCCCCATAAAACGGGCATCGGTACCGCGCGCGCGTCATTATAGTGGCGATAGGGCAACAGTAAACAACTATCCGCAAGTCTCTAACACCTAGTCTAACACTTTTTTACTTACGCTTTTTTACTCTAACATATGTTTGCACTTATTATGCTAATTAGTCTCTATATATTCAGACACACTCGCGGGGCGCCGGTCATATACTCGCCAATTGTCGGAGAGTACACATCTCCCCTTCGTATATTATCATGGCTTCGCACTCTTTACAACTAAAGCTTTTACGCACAAAACATATTTTACAGAAACAATCTAACTCCAAAGTTTGTAAACCGCGTACTACATTGGCTAAGCTTAAGAAATACTACAGTTTTCACCCGTTGTACTTTGCAAAACCTAGCCTGTGCAACACTGCATACTGTACTGATACTGTTTTGCACGCTGTCTTAACTGACATGCTGCAGTATCAACATTTCAATCTTGTTACACCTATTGACCATGCTATCCAATTATTCTTATTCACTATATTACCGGGTTTATATGATCGTTCTTCCTTGGACACATGTCTCATTCTACTGTATCAACTCGCACTGTAAACACCTAGGAGCTCTCCTATCATGCAACTATTATTTTAATTTAATTTTAAAAATAAACTAAAACCTCCAACCCCGAAGCCGCCCCACCCCTCCCCATTCCCACCGAGCCCCTGCGGCTCCCACTTTTTTAAAACCCCCTCCAAATGACCTTGACCCACTTCCCAAACCCATCCATCACTGTCACCCCCACCCCACACTTCCAACCCCACACCTGCCACTTCCAACCGCTGACCTTGAACTGGGCCAGGAGTGGCCAAAAGCCACTACTAATGATATCTTTCTACTTTTTATGCAGTGACTTTTAATGTCACTCCAATTATTAATGTGGTTTACATTACATTTCAACTAGTGAAAACGAACTCATTATATTCAATTTGTTACAAGTTCCAAGAAGCGTCTTGTAGTCAGTAGTAAGTATCAAACTTACGTTGAAGTTAGTAATTAGAGAGGAATCAACTATTCTCTGAATTATTATGATTATTTCTCATTGATTTGCCATATGAACTTGTCTCAAACCAATCCGAACTTAATGATTAAAATATTTATAGCTTGAAACTGTAATTTTTGTATCTTTCTTATGAATGATGTTACACAATATTATATGTCTATTGTTTTTAGTTTATTTGTGAAAATGTCATAGGTTTTTGAACCGAACAGAATTCGTCAAACTGTTAAGGAAACTGATCATGCACAATGTACTGTAGTTTACTAGAGCTTTATTATATTCCGTAAAATTAACAAGGTTTTAGCTCAACTTTAATTAAAACTGATAGGAACAAGTAATTGGCCACTCTGTCTTCCATTTCTGACATTAATCACTTGTTTCTCGCTTAAGAGATGTAAACCTTAGACTACTAATTTATTTCTAGTTTATTTAAATTTTATAATGATTAAAATGTTTTACACGATGTTGTGCCTAAAAAGCTTATTATGCAGTCTTGCTCTCTTTATGTTAGAAATGGTATTATATTTTGCTTATATTTTAATAGCAGTTTACCAATAGTACTGAGAAATTAAAACAGTTTTAGCGAATTTCTCTATATGGAATCCGCTGTTACGGTAGTACTCATGGTAAGACTTAAGCCCGGGACCATGTTATTTTTTCGTTTTGAGGTCCCTAGAACTAAAAACATCGTTCGTCCAAATGTTCACAATTTCATAGTTGTTGTATATATGTGTGTGTACTTTTGAAAAAAAACTTTCGATTTCGATGAAATTTGGTATGGAGGAGAAGGCTAGCATTCGTCAAGTTAAGTTTGAAAACCGAGATGATCGGACCATGGGAATTGGGTTTTATGGGGTTTCAAAAGGGCCAAAATAGTTGTTTTAGCATTTTTAACCTTTATTTTTTAATTTACGAATTTTTAAAGAGATCATTCAAAAGAGATTTTTAAAAAATAACTAATTTTGTATTTTGAATAATTAACTCAGCTTCACTGGTTACGGACAAAATATCAAAAAGGGTTTCAATGGTGTTATTATGGGAAATTAATAAAATCTTATGTATCGCTCATTTTTAACATTTTTTCAACGAAATTCTGTATATTCCTTCATTGGGTAATAAGTAACTATAATATTTTGTCAAAAACCCCGATTTCAGCAAACCTGTATATTAAATCCCATGGCATTTTAGTGGAAAATAACTGTGGAATGGGAGAAGGAATAGAAAGAGTATCTAAACGTAATCAACTGATTATCTGGCTTTGTGCATTTCTTATATATTAATGTTTATATTTTGGGATTTATAAACAGATCATTCTTTGTGCATTGCACCTCTCGCTATGCACATTTTTATGGTTCTTAAAACTAATTATATCTGTAATTAATGCGATAATGCGTAGTTAATGTTAATTAAAGTAATTTTACATAACTTACATTAACTTACTCACTTATAAAACCAAATATGTTTTGATTAAACAATAACAGCCATTGGAAATTCGCAAAGTACGCAGGTCTATTGCAACGGGGATATTTCCCATTACCAATAGGCTATATGTATGATGACTGGCTTCAATTTTCAGTACTGTTTTTTGTATTGGAGGATATTATGATAGTAAAGCACACAACCATTATAACTTTCTATGGTTTCCAGGTGCCAAAACATGTGACGGAATTCCAAAAGAAGAAAAAATCTAAATATTTCGAACTATCTTCGTTGCTACAGAGTTTTATTTCAACTAAGGTTTAATATTACTTACAAGTACAGGGAAATAAAAGACTCAATCGAAATAAATAAATAAACACCGATTGTAAAATATAAAACAGTAAAAATCGGTTGTTCCTGATACATAAAATGCATAGATCCACCACCAAGTCATATCTAATGTGTCTCTGATGTGTAGGCCGTGTTGAAATATGTACCTACGCCGTAAATATAGGTCGAAATATATTCAGCTTTATGTCATTTTAAATAAAATGTTAATGTGTATGACACCATGAAATAAAAATCACGATTATAGTACAATTTATGTGATTAAACCATAAGAATAAAACGTGTCCATTTTCGAGCAAATGTTGTTGAGAATACTATGATGTTTATTAATCAAACAACCAGTAACATGGACTTTTTGATTTTACAGAGCCTTAGGTATTAAAATTTCCTTTAAAATGACGATTTATATTTTTTGACCAATATTAAAGGTGCAGCAGATGTATAAAATTTAACATTAGTCTCATGGGAATAAAAATCCAAGGTACTGCAAGCTCTTAACTATGATAAATAACCATCAATTTCATCGTGGTTTTATCTATCGTTGTTTGTTATAAACAAGTACAAACAAGAAATCGTTAATCAGAGAAACGTAGTCATCATTTAAATAAGATTAATTTAAGAGATATAGTTAATACAAAATGTATCATTTGTATTTTGCTTTCTTACAGTAGAGGGTTAATATTATCCCAAAGAGAATATAGCAGCTAAGAGAAGTATTTTAATATATTTTGGATCCCTTTTGTAATACACAAGTAATATGTTTTAACGAAGGCGTATTTAAAGAGAACAATAAAATGGCTATTTTGAAGAGTATGTATAAGAAAGATTTAATTAAAAATCCAAAATTAAATATTTTTTATTTGGCTAGCTGTTAGCTTTGGTTGTTTGCATACTGAGTCGGCTTTGTTGATAATTTCAGCTCTCTCAGTCTGGTCTTTGTTTGTTTTTAGTTGTTCTCTATTTTCCATTGTGTTACTGTGTTCTATTGGGATTGGATTTATTGGTGTATCACCACTGTTCACAAGTAACAATCTACGAGTTGATATACGAGTAACGATATTTTTTAGTTGATTTAGCATATTATTCCATGACAAAAGTTACGGTCAGCTATAAAGTGTGAATGTATACTGACCATTTTGTATAATATAAAATTAACTGTAGGACCCTTAACATATTGTTTAAAAGTGATATTAGTATAAACATGTTCAAAAAATGTATTAAAATAATTATTGTATTTAAAAAAAATATTATTTATTACTTTTATTTAATAGTCTTTATTTATTATTAATTATTTTATTCTATTTTTGATTCTATTTTATTTTGTTACAATCGATGATTAATAATATAAATTGAATATAAAAGTATGACTTATTCTAGTTAATGTCTTTTTTATAAGAGTGGCATAAGTAATTACTCGGGACATGATATAAGTCAACAAATACTGGCTTCCTAAATGTTCACACTAAACCACGATTTGTAGGCTACATTATTACATTTTGATAATGATGTTTCCAAATAATTCCGTTTTTCCTTGTTAGTTACAGTTAAATTTATCCTCAAACCTCATTTATCGTGTTCCAATATGGAACAATATAATTAAAGCAAATACTGAACGATATTTCAAACACAAGTTATTTGTACCGATACGGATGATAATTTGTAACTGCTTATTTCTAAGACCTTTTTCAACATTTAACAAATCAGTTTACTCAACATAGTTATAGCGATTTATTTCCATATAGTTTATATTAGAATAATTAATTGAATATGCATTGGATTGCTTATCACGACAATACTTATTTGTAGCTCAATATGTAGCGGTTGTAAAGCGTAAACTATCTAATAACGGATTACTATATTAATGGAACTGGAATTGGCACTAAATTTAACTACAGAATTTTTAGTGATGCTTTTTGATATCTTGTGATACTATAGGTTGTTTTATCATTTTTTATTTGAAATTATATATTTATATTATTTGTTTATATTTTTAAATATATTGATAATATATTGCATTTATACAGAAAAGAAGTCCTGTGAAAATTTGAAGAAGTTTTAACATGGTACCAAAGAACAATTAAAGTTAAACAATACAAAATGAATTAAACTACTTTTGGTTTTCATATAATATTTCCCCAATAGTCGTGGTGCTGTGTTGCCATGATTTTAGACTTGAGTTTCCACCATGTAGTGGGATCCTGTGTATACGGGAACCTAAGCCAGGCTTGAGTGGGATCGGCTCAAATATGAATGGGGAACTATCTCCAGGGGCTAAGTAGCAACCGTTTTCTCCTCTCTCGCTTCTAGGCTCACTTTTGTTTTTGAAACAAAGAAAGTGAGGGTACTTGGTTATTTTGTAAACAAAGAGTGTTTATTCAAAACATATTAATTATTTGAGAAACTGCCTTGGCGTAAAATTTCCATTATGTTTAATAATAATTAATGATGAAATATCATGCATGCGCTTAGGACTTAAATATTGCCCTAGAAACGATAACTCTCGTAAAAACGATCTGATCGAGAATAAATTTGGTTGAGATGTGTAATTCTACATTTATTTAGAGGAGTACGTAAACCAGATGTATCGACGTACCGGAAGGGGTAGTTTTGGGGGGGTTTTGTACCCCAAAAATGGGGTTTTTTGCATTTTTTATATGTAATTTTAAAAACAATTTTAATTTTCATCACTGGAATTACCTAAAAAAAAGAAACAAAAAAAACACACACAACTATAGTATTATAGTATTGTGAAACTTTGCTCTATCTCTATTGGTTACCGAGATATTAAAAAGTCTAAAGACAGTACATTGAATTTTGGGACTCCAATGTTAATCTTATGGAGGATAAGGATTTGTTAATATTTCACTTATTAACCAACATTTTTGATGTAACTTGGTATTTAGCTTCATTTGGTTGAAATCCATCCATTTATTGTAAAATATTTTAGTTTTTGTACTTTTAAAGGCAGCAAACCTGCATTCTCTTTCCCCATGTTAATCATATGGAGAAGAGGCAAACTTGTTTATTTATAGATAGATACTGATGAAACTTAGTATATGGTTTCATATGGTTCAAATACTTATTTTAGTGCTAAAAAATCTACTTTCAGTGTTCCCCATGGCAGCATACCTGAATACTCTCTCCCTCTATTCATCATAAGGTGAATAGACATCCATTTTCCTATTTTTGAGCACGCCATGAAATTTTGTTTACAGTTTCATCTTGTCAAAATTAATTTTACTAATATGTAAATTAGCTGATTACGCAGGTCTGCTGCGAAGGGGGGTATTTTAATTTTTTATTTAATTTAATTTTTTGTTGAAACGTAAACACTACTTGGAAAATAACAATATATATATCCTGTGGATAAAAAAGTTTGATAAGCTTATTTTTCTTAAATAGTAACTTTTTTGAAGTTTGTCAGGGATGAATGAGTTCAACATTCCGGAAAATCACACTTCCTCCTCTCATCGTGTTCTCTACCCCACCATCAACGCTGCAGGATTCTTGCGAACTGGTACTAAACTAAGCCTTGTCTTCCAGAAGTAGAACTTAGTTGATGAACAGTCAAACGTAATTTTTGTTACTGACAGAAAAAGATAGTCACTTACAAGACAATCATAGTTGATTGTATATAATAGACAATTATAGTTAATTAATAGGTTTAAAAAAAATAGTGATGTAAACATTAGATTGAATTTGGCTTTAGAATAAAAATGATAACAAACAACCTTGTAGAATTAAAAAATTCACATCGCTTTTTAATAACACTTTGTAACCCTATGACCGTCAATGTGTTCATAGTTAAAAAGATTAACGATATTAAAGGATTTCATTTTACCATTAAGAAACTATGGCCTTTCATAGTAAATATTCGTCCAGTATTTTTTTCTAAGAAAAATACATGTTTATTCCTTTGATTGGATTCCTGCACAAAATTATGTCATCTGTTTTTTATTCGTTAATATAAAACCGTTTGGAGATTAAAGTTCGTATTTATTAAGGAATTTAAAATTCAATTAATTTCATAGAATTCATGAAAGAATTTTATTGAAATTCGGTTTTGCAATTAGAAGGCTCTCTATTTTATAACACAATACATAAGTATGGTATTATTTGGTAAGTACAGAGGAATAAATTAATTTTCATGATAAAACAGGTCATAAGTGTGCTTAAATCAACCTGTTTATAAATTGTAACTAAAATCAGGTCAAAATGATAGTTAAGAGGGATTAACAATATGCAGACACGGTCGCGTTGTAGATCCACAAAGAGTACGTTATTTCACTAAAATTCTGTTCATAGCACCTTAATAGTTGATTGATTCTAATATAGAATTTTGCTTTTTTATATACGGTATTTATACTTATACTGTTACAGCGTTAAATGTAGTTAATGCTAAGTTTATGTAAGTTGTGTTAGTATTTGGTAGGCTCACCACCGCAAACGCCTGTCCCAACGCCCTGCCACTTAGAGTAAATAATTTGTTTAACGTAAAGGTTGACACTACTTATATTGGCAGTTTTATTACCTGTAACATGGTGCCGGTTGTTTGTGGACTTAATAGTTATACAAGTTCATAAGTTTTAGTTATGAAAGGTTTTTACATATGCAAGGCATTCAAATTTTCAACTTAACTCGTAGGCCTACATGAAGTCTTAAACTTGATTTCATCTAAGTGGGATGAGTTATCTAGCTTTTTTAATCCAGGATTTTGGTAAACTTTAATTTCTAGTAAATCGCAAATGTAATAAAATTAATGATGAAGACAAGACATAAATATCTTAATATTTGGATAAAGTTATACTACTTATCAAACACTTGAAAAAGGAGGCAAAAACTTCTGGCATTGTATGATTTTTTATTGATATTTCTTCCATAATTTCCTTACGAATATTTCTCAATTATAATTTGTCACTACCATTTTTAGCTTTTAACATGGAAATATCTAACTCCATCAAAATGTAACAGTGGTTTTATACGACTGGCATAGAATTGAAGCAAAACACTTTTTAGTCCTGATTGAAAGAACTTTTTTGGACAAGTGCCACTGTTGCGGAAATGTTTATTTCGCTCTTTTATACCACATTTGTTATCCCTTCAGTTTGCTATTTTTGCATAATCTGACAAAAGAGAAAAACTAACGAAGAATAACTATTGTAAGTCGTCAAACCACCTATTTTGGCGTGATATTCACTTATGGAAAAAAGTTTAAGGTAAATAATGGCTAAGACGAAGTTTGGTAAGTAACCAATCCATCGTTAGATAAGTAATAAAACTGAACAATACAAACTCTATTTTTATAAAATAAATTGTAAAAATAAATTTATAATTCTTTCGTTTAGTAGAATAAAATATTAAATAACTTCTTAATTTGTTCCAGGTGAGGAGGAGTCCAAAATCATCTACTTGGTAATTATTATATCTAAGATAAATGATGTCATATATAATATTTATACTATAAATAAGTAAATTCCAACGCATGGGTAGGTTCCTCTAAGCAGTGGTTTGAATTCTGCCCAATACCTTATCAACCAAAATATCGTAGACTATACCGAGTATCTCTTTAAATAGTGTTTATATATGTTATGTTTTTGATATAACGTTAGGCATGACATTTTTCGTTCGTTTTAAGTTCGTTAGAACAGTTTTCAAGATTCGTGTGTATACATACATACATATAATACTTTACTCGTATTCGAATAAAAGTGTGTCACATACCCGAAAATGATCGCTACACATTTAAACTACATGTATCGCTGTGAAAATGGAAATACTGCCGTTGGCCCGAAAAAGAGTTGGTAAACATGGATATTAATCAAGATTCCAATTAAAGCTCTTTCCTCGGATTCGTCTATTGTAACTGGTTGCCCGGTTCATGTTTGAGTTGTCCGTGCCCATTGTTGAATCATATTAATTTTGCTATATCGAGCATCGTTTTAACAAATACCCCCGTCGCAGCAGACCTGCGTACTCAGCGAATTTCCAATGGAATTTCAGATTATTTACTTTCCCCATAAAAAAGCACCATAGGATCGAGTATGTAGGTTTTCTGCCATTGGATGTTGTTAGAAAATCTAAATTAATCAATAATCGGTGAATGTAAACACAAAATTGTATCAAACTCTGGCAACTTTTTATTTTCCCCATAAACCCCATGGGGGTGAGTATGTAGGTTTACCGCCATATGGGTTTTGTAAGCAAGTATAAGTTAAACCTTATATAGATAATGTACATACCAAATTTGATTAAGTTATGTCAATAAATAAGCAAGATATAGGGTTTTATTGATTTCCCATAAGAATAACATGGAAAACACATTTTTGGATTTGCCCCGTAACCAGTTATGCTATGATAAAAATTCAAAATACTAAATTGTTTGTTTTGTTAAGCTCTTTTAAATAATTTCAGTTAAAATTGACGAATTTTAAAAATTGAGGTCCAAAAATGCCAAAACTCATTTTTAACCCCTTTGAAACCCCCATAAAACCCCGTTCCCATAACCCGACAATGCTGGTTCGCGAACTCATGAAAATAGACCTGGTCTTACACCTCCATACCAAATTTCATCAAATTTGGAGGTCCCCTTCAAAAGTTATCAGTACCACGGACACACACACACACACACACACACACACACACACACACACACACACACACACACACACACACACACACACATATATATATATATATATATATATACATATATATGAAAATGAACGAATGGTGTTTTTGGTTTCTGGGGACCTCATAAATGAAAAAGTAAAGTGGTCCCGGGCTTAGGTCTTACCAACTACCGTAATAGCGTACTCCCTATAGGGAAATTCGCTAAAATGAACAAAAGTTCTTATAATTTATTTTTATGTATTGATTTTTTAACGTTAATGCACGTGATTTGTTTGTGTAAGTGAATGGAATTTTGAAAGATACCTCTATGACTGTAAATCTTCCTCTTATAATCAGAATAAAATCCAAAGAAAATGAAAAAATTACATTAATTTTCTATTGTTTCTTGGAGACTGCAGTTCATAATTATACTTTCAGTATTCACCAGAATTAAACCCTTACTTCTTTAATCCCCTACCCTTCAAAGTAGGTAGTAAGGACGATACAACTTTAAATAATATTGAGGAAGTTATTTAAGGTAGAAGTTTTTTATAGTCAATTAAAAACGGAACGATTACTTTCGTAAAAAATCATTACAGTCAAAGGATACGTCATATCCTTTTTATACTTAAAATACAATTATTTAACGTAGATATATATACATGGTACACACACATTTTGCAAATTTTACTTTCTTTATAAGTCGAAAAAATGTATTTATAAACAAGTTGAAAGATTTTTTTTTATTTACGTAACCAGTATCATTTTTGGTTAAACATATTTATTTAGCTGACGAGAAAATAAAGGTAAATTAAATTTTCAGTCCCTCTGTCTCTCCTCTTCTTTCTCCGTCACTCATCCATATTAAAAGGCTACCGATTTCAAGTTGCGCTGAAATTTCCTAGATCCGAAAAGCTATTTCAACCGTTCCCCTGACGAAAATGTCAAAGGATTACAAGGATAGAATACTGCTTTGTACAAAGCAGAATTGATAGAATAGAAGATGATAATAAGTTTAGACAGAATACACAAACTTTTAACTCTAGGGATATATTTACCAAAGCTCTATACAATCGATGTATTTATTCCGCTTTAACACATTAAAATCCATTCATCTCTTCTATTTACTTTAAGTTAGTTTAAATATTTGAATATTTACTCACCTTAAGAAGTTTAACTTTCTAAAACCATAATTAGGTTTAACGAAAGGAAATTGCAATTTTTCTAATTTATATATTAAGAAAAATAACAAATAATAACTTAGGCGAATTTTTTCTATCCCACTTACGTATATACTGTACCCTCTTGTTTACTCAAAAAAAAAAAAAAAAAAAAAAAAAAAAAAAAAACAATTGAAATTAAACGTGGTTAAACGATTATAAAGGAAGATTTTATCATCTCGTAATTATTTTTTCCCTTCCAAACTCCGATTGTTTTTCATTAAAATCTGTTTAAGAAAGATTAGATATCATAATACTCTTACAAAAACGGCTCAGATAATTCACTGAGCTACTCCTGAGACAATAAGATAAATAATATACTGTTCAAGTTTATTTTAATACACAATAAGGATTACCCACGTAAAAACACCATACTAAAAAGTCTAAAAAGTGTAAGTATTTTACTTTAGCTAATTAGTAATACCAATTTCAAAATTATTTAACCATATTTCCAAAAGTTATAAGGTGATATGTTTTACTACCATAAGAAAAGTTTAGCGTACAAGATGCATACAGGTAAAGTAAGTATTAAAGTGTTTTCTATAGTTTGCTGATTATTTATGGTGATAATTACTAAACATTTAAAACATTCACAACAAGGACCTATTTATGATGCATGAAATGGCCACGAAAGAGCGTGACGCAGCAATAAGAATACAATTCGTTTTTTCCTACAGGCTTTGTTCAACTCCCCGGATTAAGTTTGCCTTGCTAAATCTCATCCTGAATTTATTTCACTGAAATAATTATTTTGCCTTTTTTAAGGTGAGATATTTTATATGTTGTACCCTTTTTTCAAATACTAATTTTGTTTTTATGTTTAATTATCCTCATTTACTGATTATCATATATATACTTTTTGTTTCGTTAGACTGGAATAAAATATTGATGTCTGGATCTAAAATAAATGTTTATAACTTAAACAGAAAACCAATTTAAACCTGGTGCTTTTTTCTGTTTTGTATGGGGTTTCTTCTTATTTGTAATTTACTTTTTACTTTTTTTTCTTTAAACCCGATTTTGTCAAATGGCAGCTGTTTATGGCACCTAACGATGGTATTCTCCCATCATAACTTTTCTATTAACATTCTCTTCGGTCCGATTATATTTATTTTTCCAAAACAATTTTTTTAGAGGTGGAATGTTTTACGCACGAACCAAGTAGGATAACCACCAACTGAACAGTGTGGTACTCCACCCTGCCAAGACATGGAATACCCACTAAAACACCCACTCTCACCGCCACTGCAATAGACCCGAGTTGGCTGCTCATTGCAGCATCACAATGATGGTCTCTGTACATTTTTGGGGATGACTCAACTGCTTTTCATCGAACCTCTTGCTGTCACTCCTCTAGTGGATCAATCCAAACATCCGTCCCTCCGCTTCTGGCGCAGTACAGACAGGACGAAGTCAGCCACTGCTGTCCAGGTGTCGTCGCCCCGCAGCACCCACCCTATGATGTTGTCCGGGGACAAGTCACTACCGAGAGTTTCTGCAAGGGCGAACCGTTCTTCTTCGAAATGACGGCACACGAAGAATGTGTGATGCACGTCGTCATCATTGTGTTCGCAGTACTTGCACCTGGGCAAGTCGACCTTACCCATTCGGTGGAGGTACAATTGGCAGTATCCTTAACCTGTCAGGAACTGGGTGAAGTAAAAGTTTACCTCTCCGTGGTGGCGGCAGACTCACGATTAAAGATTCCTGATGACATTACGATCTCCGTTTTGGAGACCGTCAACTGCAAGACGCGATCGCGCATCCAGCTCTCCATTAGGCGTATGACTTGGTTTTATCTCAGCTGAGTCAGTTGGGCGTCCCATTCGGTGATGACTTCCGCCACGTCGTCGGCTTATCCCACGAGGTAAGTTCTCCGTGCCTTGCGGAGGAGGCTGTTGTACGAAGCATTCCAGAGATCTGGTCCAAGCACCGAACCCTGAGCTGCCCCAGAAGTTACGGTTTTGGTCACGACTCCCCAGTCTGTGTCATACAGCAGCCGCCGGTCCCTTAGGCAGTCCCTTACCATGGCGAGTAGGTACCCAGGTAACCTTAACTTCCACTCAAGTGCACCCAGAATGTCGCACCTCCGTGCTGAGTTGAAAGCGTGCTTTACATGAAGCTGACAAGCGGCACGATGGGTTGAGCCACATGGCACGCCCAATTTACTCGTTTCACTGAATCAATCACCTCAGAAATTGCGCTGATTGTCGAGTGGCCCTCTCGGAATCCGTATTGCCTGACCGAGAGGTCCCCTGACGCTCGAACAGCTTCTCCAATTCTCGGTTTTAACAGTTTCTCCACCAGTTTTCCTGCCGTGTCCAAGCATGCACAGAGGGTACGATGATGGAGCATCCGGCGGACCCAGATTTTTTGCTGAGGAGAAAAAGCTTGGCCTGTTTCCAGCGGGATGCGAACACCCTTGCTTTCAAGCAGACGTTGAACATGTTCAAAAAGAGTTTAGAGCAATTTTTCACCACCAGTGTCAACAACTCTGAAGGTACTCCGTCCAGGGCAGGTCCCTTGTTGTTCTTCAAGGAGCTGAAGGCTAACTGCAATTATGCAGCGTGAACAACGGGACTTCATCAACGTCGCACTCGCATCATGACTCGCACCAAAGTTTTCTCGTGACCAGTTTATACCCCGTCCCCAGGGGTCCCGGTTCACAACCTCACACAGTGCGCTCCAACAGCGCGCCTTGCTTTGTCTGATATCTTTGACCAGAGCTCTTGGACTTTTATGATCTCACCACTGCGTCGTGTCTGCACCGAGCTCGCTGAGTCCCCGCCTGAGTCTCAGGCAGGACCGCCTCAATACGGCTATCTCTTCGGTCCAATAAATACACTGGGCGCTTCCCCGTAGTGCTTTCCTGCGCGGCATCGACGCGTCTTACGCCTCTTGTATGAGGCAAGACGTGTGTTCCATTACTGCCTCTGCGTCTGCCCTGCTCGGCTGATCGACAGGCAGCAGGAGGACGTTTTCCACCCCGTCTTGCAGGAACCGTATCAGTATCTCTTCGTCGTGCGTAGAGTGGTCCCATCCGAGTGGGCGCAGGCTGTCGCTGAGTGGCACTTGCCTCCTTTCAGCCAGCTCGAAGGTGATGTGTTTGTGGTCACTACCTGAGTAATCACCCATCTCCCTCCAGCCGACTCGGGACGCCAGACCCCCCGAAACAAGGGTTACGTCGGGAATAGACTCCTTAAACTACGGTGAGTAGGCGTGTTCCCTCATTCATTGTCAGCAACTCCAGTCTGTTGTCGCCATCTCCAACAAACACCTTCCACGGGTGTCTGTGTGAGGCATTCCCCTCTCTCTCGCTCTGGCATTGAAGTCTCCAGCAAGGAGGAATGTAGATGTGGTGTTCCCTCAACTACTAAACTTATTTAGTGTAATCGTATTTTCAAATTAAATGTAACTAAACCCTCTGTAAAAATTGTATTGCAGGTGTCAGCATATCGTAAAACTAAAAAAGAAAAACGATATCAGATGAATGTTTTAAATACATGTATTGAGTAAATGGTTAAATACACATGAAAAGGGATGATGTGTACAAAATGAAAAGAAATGTAAATATTGCATGTAAACAAACAAAATATAAGCTGGCATATACACCATGAACGGGAATAGGAAAAACATATGAATTAAAGTTCATCTGGTCATCTTTTAACAAATATTATTCACGAAATGAAAAAAATAATAAAATAAAAATGTTAAACTAATGTTGTCCAGTTTTATGAATACATATATACTATTATCGGGGTCACAGTAATGTAGTTGTTGTTGCTGCTGCTATTTAACGGTACGCTTGATGATGATTTATGCTACTGGTCCATGTCAATTGTACTATTAATTTGTGCTTTTAATTGCTGTGCGGTCGTAGTTGTATTTTTCTTCTATTAATCCCTGATAGTGTTCATGACTTATTTATTTGAACCCGCATTAAATTTTAACAAAGATTTTAATGGATAAAGATTAAATCAAATAGATTACAATAAAAGGTAAAATTTTCTTTGTATTTCAAATTTACACACATTTAAAATCTATAAAAAATAATATTGATTAGGAATTAATTGCATTATGTATCAAAATCCTATTTCAAACTCAACAATACTGTACTTTATATCACTTAACATTTCTTAATTTAAACTTTATAAGTACATTTATTTGTACGTATCGATTAGGTAAAACTAATATCTTATTCATTTGAATAAAGATGTACAAAAGTAAACATAGTATACAAGAATTCTGTAAGTAATTTACTCGTAATTTATCAGTCATGATAGTGGATTTGTTAACTGTTTAATATTTTAATTCTAGAACACCATTTATTTATAAAGGTTTGGTGATAGCCACTATAATGGCTGTCGAACGTAACGCAACTAAAGAATGTATCCGTCGTCAAATGATTTTCCTAGTGGCAAATGACTTGAGTGTTTCACAATATCGCAAGTAGGCTGATGTGCGCAGAATCAGCAGGAAGATAAATGTGTGCAGCAGCGGTGTCGCAGCGCTCACCTGATAATCTGAATGATTCCACAGGCTTTGTTTAATAAACTGGATTTGGTTTATTCCAATATTTATTGTCTTGTACATGTTTATTATTTTTTACAAAAAGTTCCTTTGGCAGGTTTTGAGACATTTGGCATAACATTTCAAACGTTTAATCAATTTAATAATCTCACTTTATCAATATTCAAACCACGCCAAGTTAATATAAGGGAACCATCATTTATCTTCCTGGCTGCGCACAATTTTAACCAACGGTTAACAACGAGTATTCTCGTAGTAAGCCTTTCCTTGAAATATTCATTTTATAGTTTTAAGATAAGGCTATTTTATTATATTTGTCGAAAGTGGTGGCATAGGACGTTTTCAATATACCTCTTTGCAGTCTTCAACATGTACTATACGACATTTTATTTGCATTATTTCTTTTGAGGTCTTAAAAGATCTCATGAATTCAACAAATTTTAAGTTGGTTATTTTTTATTAGTTACCGGTACCTTTTTTACAAATTTCTACCATTCCAATTAAAACTGATAAAAATACTTCTTCGCAGACACCAGTTTGCATAGACCTTGAGGTTCTGAACATTGATCATTTATTTCTATTTTTATGTACTTAAGAAGCGGGTTTGTTTCTCGCAATATACTGACATTAATCAGAAGAGATAGTGGAATAAACAGACTAATTACTAAATGTTTTAGAAAATGGTATCTATCCATGTAATTTGTATACTTTAAACTTGTCTTCTTAATACAAATACTCTATTAATAATTTTATTCATCAGTGATATTTAAAATCATCAAGTGAAGTTTAATTGACCTCAAGTTAGTAAACACTCTAAGGTTTAGAAATTTAACTTTTTGTCACATATGTAAACTATTTTACCGTTCGGAAGTTTTGTGGGACTTGCAAAAACAATAACCAGTTAACCCACCATTATTTCAATAACAAGAAATTTATGTACTGCACTAATAATTAAAATATTATATATTTTCATGCATTGAACATTAACAACATTGAATACTTCATGCTTAGTGAATGAATTCAAATCTATTTTTATCTTCTTCATTTTTGCATCCAACAGAAACTCCAGATGATTAAAGATTTCATGGAGACGGCTTAATAACGGTGTAGGATTTGTTATTTCCGCATTATAACGCAATAAGATCTAAGCCCAAGAGTGCCTGACGATCTCTGGAATATTTTAGCGTCGAACCAAACACGTATAAATTAACTCGCATTCCACGGCCACTGAGAGACTGAGGAGCAAGATTGACTTGAAATTGGATTTTATATCAAAACTCTTTATCGTTGACTAAGCATTAAAATCTAAACAATATTTTACTTCCCAGTAAGGAAATGGTATATTATCGGTTGTTAAATAATCAATAAATGAAAATATATGTGATTTTACCATAACATTTAATCACTAAGGATTGAATTGTTCAGTCAATGCTGAATATTTTATTTACGATCAATGCATATAAAAACTTTGTTTTCGCTATCGTTTTTGTGTCATCCCTACGAGAAATTATTAAAATACATGTCTTGCTGTTAAATGATACACTTTTTTTACGATAATCACTTTTATTGTCGTATTTACTTTGGTGTGTATTTGATTATCCTTTCACAAACATGCCCAGATCATTAAATGTATAATTAATTAGTAAAAAATTGCATTGAGTAATAAGTTTGCTGAGTGGCAGATATATACTGGGGATATTGGGTTGCTAGGTGTGAGTTGTTTAAACAACAGTGTAACATGAAGCATATTCTGGATGTTCTTGCGATATATAACTTTTCTAGGTATTAAATTTTTAGTTTTGGATTTCAGGCCTTTGGTTGTAAATTAAACCCCGATTTTATTGCTTTTATAGCAATAAAAGCAATAACTCGGTTGCCGGTTTTATAGCATAGTATTTATTTTTGGTAAACACAGAGCCCATCGGATATAAGCCTAATTTTTTTTTAAATCACAAGTTATGGTCACATGTTTTTTCTTTTGGTTTAGTTCAAAAGCTTTGTGTCAAATATTAAATAACGTTAAACAAAGATTGGACAAACTTAATAATTTTATTACACAAATGTCAGATACTGTCGAGAAAGACAAGATGGCTAAAACAAATTAACCAGTTTCATTTAATTAATATTTTATGGATGTGAACTAACATATTATTTCATTTTACTTGTCCTAGTTAAGACTTATTCCGTTTGAAAGTTTGAACTTCAAAACTTGTTATTTATGTTTGGTTCGTCGTTCACATCACAGTAGAACCCACCGATTGTGCTTCGCTCTGATTCCTCGTATACCGTACGTACGAATTATTGTAACAGCCGTTTCTTAAAATAACACAGTTTTAGAGTATAAGTCAAAGAGACAACCAGATCATACGAAGTTTTGCTAATTACATAATCCTCTTTCTAATTTGTTACTTAAAGTCATGTAACATCCGGCAATAAAAAAACTTTCAAGTATATTATTTTTATATATAATAATTGTTTTTATGTCTTGATTTATACGAAGGTACTATTGTTGATGGGAACTATCATAGTTGGGTGCTTAAAAGAGTTACTGAAAAGTATGTATTTTTTTGTTTTAAACCTTTTTTATTTTTTAAGTGTGCACTTAATGTAAGAGAATACTAATAAGTTTTATAAATCAATATGACAGTTTGAACCACAGATGTACGCAACATAAAATGTTACAGTCTACTTAAGAAAAGGTGATTTAAGTGATTTAAACATGCAATATTTAAACTTAATCTCATAATTTTTCACGTATTGGGTTCAGTCTTAAAAGGTCATTGGGTATATTTTGAAATGCCTACCGCAATAACGGGAGTAAACAGTTTTATATAATTTTATTTTAGTCCATCTTAAGTTAAGTGGAACCACTTCCGCACGAAATGAACCAGAAAACCGAAAAACTGCTACTCAGTTTCGTATGTGTGCAGATATAGTTGTTTCAAATCCCACATCCCCCTCCTCCAAAAATACACGTTAAAACTAAATTTAATACATAAAATTTCAAAACTATATTTTATAATTATCTAAAAAAATTCCTTACATAATCCTACCCTTCAAAACGTTTTCCTCAAAAAAGTACTTGTTAAGAGGTTTCCAGAGATGATTAAGTTCAACATTCGGAAAAATCTTGTTAACATGCTGTTAGTTCCCAAGGGGACCTTTCTCTTCCTATTTTGTATTCAAGTAGTGTACGCCCGCCTGAAGAGTATGGATTTCTTACATAATACATATTGCTTGATAAATTAACTTAAATACAATGCTCATAGTTCCAACACGTTTATGGAGAAATTGAATATTTTAATGCTTGTGGAATTCTTGCACGATTCTCGCTGTAAGTGTCGTATCGAAATAGATTATCATCCTCAAACAGCCCTGACCATACGTTAATAAAAAGGTTTTAGAGTCTAGATCCTATGTCTATCCTACGTTTTATTATCTAGATGAAAATATAGAACGACAAAAAAGTTTTATATATTTAGACTCTCATTAATATTAAAGCTACCTGATCCAAGTTCTGCCCTAGTTTTTTGTTCCATCAAGAAACTTAAACGATACCTGTGTTAACGCTGATCAGGAAACTTAGTACTTGTCAAAAGTGCTAGTATCATGAGAAGAATGGGTAAAAGTTATAGTTACTTATTGAGTTATCCTAAAATAGAGGAAAAGCTTGACATATAGGCCTACCATAAAAAGCAAAGCAGACATTATTAATAAAACTTATTTTTTACATTTTATTTTAATTTGTTAACCTTTTTACGGTTATTTTTCTGAATTCTTCAGATGATCTTGGTTTGGTAAGCAAACAAAATTTGACCATCGGGGTTTATTGTTTTTAACAGAGACGTAAAACAATTTGTCATACGCGTAAAGTAATCCTGTTTTTCATTAGTTGAAATTAAGCTGTAGTTTGATTAAATACCACAATTTAACTTACAATTTATCAATGAATGTGCATATTAAAGTGAGTAACAAACCAGTAACTGAAAAGGCATCATATGATACGGTCAATGACTTTAACTGACAAACGATTCGTAAAACATGTTCACATCAGCCGGGAAGTGAACCTAGTTGGACAACTGCCGCAGTTTTTTCGAGCTCCCTCGCATTTCATATTTTTATATTCACTTTTTTTAATGAAATACAGAAAAAATTCCATTAATACCCCGTAACTGGCGAATGTCGAGGAAAAGTTTTGAAGGGTCTATCCCCTGAAATGGTTGTTATTTTAAGCAGTAGATAAACTACCGAGGAAAAACCTGCCAGAGTAGGTCAAAATAACGAATAAACAATAGAAGAAATGAAAATATTTTTATAAAATATTATTCGATGTTTAGGTTATTAAACAAGGAAAACGCTAATGATATAAAGTTTAACTGTAATTAAGTCTATTTAGAATACAGAATTATATGCATTGCCAAACAATTTTATAAATTTACCTTACTTTTTTGTTTATCCCGGAGGACATCTCCGTACGTAAACACCAATAAATTTATATTTTTATCATCTGATAAAAATATAAATGACCTTTCAGTGGTCATTAACTGAATACACAAAACTATGAAAAACATTCAAAACATTTTTAGACAACAGGTTGATTTAAATTTATTTTCCTCGCTCCCTTCCTAATTAACTATTTAATAGCATAATATTTTGTTATTATTATTAAATTAAAGAATGTTTGAAATTTTGTAAAATGAGATTTTTAAGTCGTATAAATCGGTTTTGTTTTACTTTTAATTTAAAATTAACAACGATAATAATACGAATGTAGTAACTTAAAATATAAAATGACAAAATATTGAAGTTAAAAAAAAAAACATTTAAAGTTAATGTTGTCTGTGAAGTATATGTGATAAACGCAAGTGAAGAGCTCGAATTCCTGGTCTTTTAAAATCCTCATTCTTAGAGTAAGTGCCTCCGGTTCTGTTCTATTTACATTTCTCCGTCAAAGCTCGGAATTGTTTCCTCTAATATCGATACATGCTATAATATGAACCGGAGGGAGTATTATTTCATACTAAGCCGATACCTTTTCATTTACTATTATTATTTTTTACTTAAAACAGATTCAGATATTTACACAGATTTTTTGGACACATTATATCCACATTATTAGCACACATGAAACACATTAACATAGGTTTTAAAATAAGTTGACTTAAAACAGAAAAGTTTGTCAATAATTGTATAATGTCATAAACTGTAATTATCCTTTAAAATCTAATTGTATTTTATAATAAAAGATACAAACGACGTATTTTCATTTTGGTTACCAATTAAATATGAAAGTCATCACATCGAATGAATCCATTCTTGGTTTAATGTGGCAAATCTTTGGGTATTGGATGTACTTTCACCATAAAATATCATCATTATAAAATTCTATAAGCAATTTGGAAAAATTATGTTACATAGGCTATAGACCTATTAAATGAAAAAGAAATTATTTTTGTCTTTGTGTAAATTCCATTATGAACACTGTTTTTCAATATGGAATCAAACCTCTATAATGAAAATATTCCTGTTTTAACTACGAACAATCTGTGTTATTCCGTCGTCCTGGCATAGTTTTATAGGTTAGCGTTTTACTAAATAATGGTATGATTACAAAAAAATGAATGCATTTCCTCTAATATTATATTTTATAAAGGTTTATAAAAAATTAAACTTTAATCAATTCATTACTAGCCCCAATACCGTAATGTGGTGAGCAATGTCAGACACTAGGATCATCCGGTGGAGTATCCCTGCACTTAGGTGATAATCTGCCCCCTCCTCCCCCCCCACACCACCCGCAAAACCCCATAATACACAGGTTAAAGCAAAGTGCGCAAACCCACTGTGTTTATATTAAATATATTGTGTTAATAGAACCACATAGGTATATTTATGTAATAGTCTTTTAATTGCTCGAATTTCTTCTGCTACATTGTGAGCACCTCAAGGGAAATCTTAACAACTCTACATTATTCTCTTGAGAAATCGGCTATCTACTTTAATTGCTGGAATTATATTAAGTCGGAAGTTTTAGTAATGTTGTGTATTTTTCTGAACTACTGAATTTCAGCTAAAAATTTATTAAATAATTTTTTTTGTTGCTAAAACAAAAAGAGTTTTGTTTTGGCAATTTTCACTTTTGGTTTAGGTATTACACTGTTAATAATTAATTAAATAAGCTGGTATTTTAATCTAATTATATACCCAGCAGTCGTTTTATTATTTTATTTTAAAACATAAACTTACTATACAAAACGAAACATATCTTCAGAACATAATTCCATACTTTAATTAAATGCGGAGGGAATAATTTAAGTGTATGATGACTATGGTGAAAGAAAATGGGTCTTTCTTGTACTATAACAGTTTGAAATAAAATTGTAGTGAAGGGTAAAAACAAACGAAATAACAACACATAGTTTCTGTAATCCTTGGGATTGACGGGTCGATCCCAACTCGTGGTAACGTGACTAAGGCCCCCGGTTCAGTCCAAATGTCATGTAGTGAGCCACGGCTTTAGCTTATAGTTTATTTAAACTTCGCAATAACCAAAGGTTAAAACACTATTAAATCATTTTATAGGATGCATTGAATTTAATTAATGAATTGACCTAAATTGAAGTAAATATTTTATACGGAATAAGGGAAAAAATGTATCTAAACCGATTAAAAAATTATTTAATAAAGTGTAGAGTTTACAAAAACTAAATTAAGTTTTGTAGTCTATTATTAAGTACTTTTTAATTTTTTAATTAAATATAAAATTATATATCAAAGTGATGAATCAACATCAACAATAACAAGCAAACAATGAACTTAGGCCGAATAGTTTTTACGTAAAAATATTTGATTAATTTTATAATTTCAATCGATCTATATGATGATTGATTATTAGTACGTAAATAATGCTTCGTTATAAAATATCGTATGAAATATGACCGTGTGGCTGGTCAAAGAGTGAGCCCTACGGTCTTAGGCTAATTTAGTTCTAACCTGATGTAATATGACAAGCAATTCGAGGCTGGATTCGTAAAGAGTAGAGGAGGTTTTTTAGTGGGTATACCCTTTTTTTAGGGGAGTTACACACTACAGGCTGGCCGCCTGTGTGCGTAGTAAATTTTTCCTGCCTCTCCCAAAAAAACAAAACAATAATAATAATAATAAAAATAAAATATAATATTTTATAAATATTCTTTCAAATACCCGATTTGTATGTGACCGGTTGACTTAACTCACAATTTTTAAATTGATATATTTTTTAAGAACTTATCAAAAGGAAACTGAACTACATAAATACACTACACTGTTAAATTGTAAATGAAACTGTTAACTTTAAAAATACAGTATTTTAAATAAATATTTAATTACGAAAATATATCTTAGGGAAGTTTTGCTTTGACTGTTTGTTCAACGGTTAAAACGGTATTTGCAAATAATGTTTATGCAAACGATGTCGAGCCTTTTAAGTATCATTGAACTAAAGAGAATGAGAGATTAAGGATGTATAATTTGGCGTAAAAGAGTTAGGGATTAAATGTGCTTTGGCTTATAAAAGAATTGACCCCAGCTTAAGTATGCAATTACTTAGTACTGGATACAAAATGAAAAGACGTGAATACTATCAATGTATTTTTTATTTGTAAAATAGTATAGAATCGTATACAGGTACAACATTTTATTAGGTTGGATAGTTTTGAATAAATTTAGAATGTATACTAGTGTTGCATTATAATTATGAATATTGAGAAATCACTAAATAATTTCAAGGATAAAACAGCTTGTTATTGTTTCTTAAAAATGTAATATAATGTCTTAAATAGATAAGTATGTAGTTTTAGTTTTAATAACAAGATAAATTAATTAAGAAAGTGACGAATATTTTTTTGTTGGTTAATGGCTTATTTATATTTTATCAGTGTATTGTTTAAATTACTGGGTGCTCAAAAAGTCTCCGGACAGGCTTCTAACTTCGACTAGAATATAGTTATATGACGTATAATTCTATTTTATTTTAACAAACTTTCAATTATTTTATCTCTTACCTGGCAGACGGTATACGAGGAATCTAGTCTAAAGGAAATCTTAAATGTAGGTAAGCATGGTTAATATGTACTTATACAATTAAGAGTCGCAAATGATAGAGAAAAATTACACAAATCCTACCTCAAATGGATTACCGGTACACAAAAGTGTAGCAGATCAAACTTAGCATTAAACTCGTACTAAACAAAACAACTTTAAAATACAATAGCTGTTGACATCTTCCATCTTTTGAGCTCGGATGTGTGGAAAGTTTCTTTGAATTTTAAGGCCCTTCAAATTAAATGGTGGATTTCACGAAAGGGTGTAAACCGTTTTTTAAGACTTCCTTTGGTGATGTCCCTTAGAGGAAGTCGCACATAAAACGTACGTGGAATGTGTCACTTCATTCAAACCATAAAAGGCCTTACAACGCAAAGCCATATGTTACTAATCCGACTTCACAATATTGAATATGTCAGAAGCTATTCATTTTATATCCTATATTTCAATACGAGTAATGTATATTTGTATGTATATATGTATGAAAACAGATATTGAAAACGGCTTAAACGATTTTATCTACTCCTTACACCTTAGTAATGGGACTTAGTAATGGGATAAACATAATATTATGTATAGCTTATTTCGCTTATTTTTTTTTAATTGCAATTCTAAAAATGTTAACATTGGTCTTAAACTATTAAAAAACAAAAGAAAGAAATAATGAAAATTACTGACTCAGCTGTTTAAGAACAGCCCACAAATTGTAGTGTGAACATGCGGTTTCGTATGAGCTCGTCGTGAAGGCAAGTGAGTGGAAAGAACGAGCTCGTCTTGAACAAAAACCAGCGTCTTCGTGCTTGCCCATTTAGTGCATAGTCTATGACTGATATTATTACTACGAAGAATTTTATAAGTTTAACAATCAAATGCCCGGCCCCCAGGTACTATTGTGATGATATTTTCAAACTAAGTTTGATCGCCTGCTATTTTCAAACCTTTAGCCCATTTTAGGTAGGATTTATAACATTGTTCTATAATGATTGATGCCCTTTAATTTGATGTAAATATAAACCCATGTTTAATTTTAACCACGTGATCACGATAACGCTTGATTTTGATTGCGATAGCACAAACTACCACTAAAACTTTCACTTACAAAATTTAAAAGATAAACTTACTTTATCTTACGGTAGGTTTTGTTACATTGAAACATTATGATTTTACCTTTTAGTAGTTTATTTCTCTGCCAGTTGATTTATTATTACTATAAATGATGGCGTTAATTTATAACATGTACAGGAACGTTGAGATGAGGCACACAGAAATGAGTGACCGGTCCCCGAATGACGGTTTTATTATTTTAAATTGTATTCAAAGTACGCTGTCGCACACTATCAATTAATAAAAATATTAGATTTATCAGACTTCTTAATAATAGTGAAAGCGTAGATAACTAATAATTTCTTAGTCAGAAATGTAAACAGCTGGAGGTGTTCGCAGTGGATGTTACTGCCATTCAGCGTTTCTGAATTTTCATTGCTATGCTATTTTTTAAGCTTACAATCTTTAATCAATGGTACTATATTACAGTCACTGGGGCTACAACCTTCGGTCTAATGTTTTCTATTCACAGTATTGACGTTTATTTGAGTAAACTAAAGGAACTACTGTACTGTAGGAATACTGTCCTTGGTAGATTTTTGTAAAATAATGAAAGAAAATTATTTAGGCGAATAAATTCATTGATTAGTTATTAATACTTAAAAAATCTCAAATTACGTCACACTTTTGACACTTAGAGACACTATTAATCGTATGGTAATCAGTGGCGATGAAAGAAAAGAAACTTCAGTTAGAATGAGTTTTCCCCAAGAAAATGTTGGCTTTTCCACTGAACTGTCAACCTCCTTTCCAACTTTGGTAACGGTTTGTTTACTTCAGCCACCCTAACAAAAAATGAATTTTCTCCTTTTATAACTTAAAATTTCCTATAAAATTCCATACAGTATTCAGCTTCAATATTATAAACTGACATTCTTTGATAAGTTTTAAAAATAGTTAAAGTTCAAATACTAGTAAAATCACTAATAAAACACTATATGATGTTTTAGAAATTTACGTTAAAAAAAACTAATGGATAATTTTCTCATAGTTTTCAAGCAGAAGAAATTATCATGTATTTATCTCATAACATGCAAATGAAGCAAAAACCAATGCAGGAATGCAAAATATTATGTTCCAAAACATAATATATTTGAACATAATATATCATACATTATGTTGATAGATTCTAATTTTTCTTATAGTGTTTTAATTTGTAAACTCTACATAAGAAATATCGTTTTATCTTTAAACCCCTTTTAAATATAAAGTTTACTGTAGGGAATACAAAATTACGACAGTACTTATGGCAAGACCTAGATATTTGACCATGAAACTTTTTTGTTTTTGAGTTCCCCAAACCCAAAAACAACATTTGTCATATTTCATACATCTATATTTATAAAATTTTACTGCCCATAGACTAAAACAAAAAAGAAACCACCAACTTACAAAAGAAACATAAGCTGTTGTATGGAAATTTGATAAATAACAATCTATATATTTTATATGATAATGTGTGTTTGTGTGTGTGTTCGTGCGTGCGTGGGTATGTGCATGCGACAGTGGTACCGATAACTTTTGAATGATATTTGAAAGGTACGTCCGATTTGGAAGAAACTTGGTATAGGGGTGACTGACCAAATCTGTTTCTATGAGATGGCGAATCATTATGATCTAATTATAATAACAAGGTTTATGGTGTTTCAAAATCTAAATTTTTTTTTTGCATTTTTTATCTTAATTTTAAAAATAAATAATTGAGCTAAAACCATTTGAAAGAACTCTAAAAAAAAAACCAATAATCCAGAGTTTTGAATTTTTAACATGGCTTAACTGGTTAAGGTGAAAATCCAAAACATATTTTTTTAGGTTATTGTCATGGGAAACAATCAAACATTTTCTATTGTCTTATTTAATTGAATTAACTTGATAAAACGTTGTATGTATACTTTTTGTATCCATTTTGTACTTTCTGTACACTTTTTGCAATCATTTTGTATATAAATTTGCATGTAACTTCACTAGATATTGTTTGAGTTATATTCCTATAGTGTTTATGTGTAAAACGAAAAATCTGAAATTCTAATACAAATTTTTTAAGTACGCAGGTCTGCTGCGACAGCCGTTTTGTTAATTATGTGTTAAATAAATGTAACGAAATAAAATATAACACAGTGAATATTAAATGATTGCATATATGTAATAAAACTTAAGTTCTAATTAATGATAATATTTAAACAAGCCGAATGACCTCTGAAATTATTGCTGAAAAAAGTTTAAAATAACGGTGGTTATTTTCTCCTGTCCACCAGATAATGTGGCGAATGATACCCACTGAACCCTGAAAATCTCAACGGTGAATTCGTGATTATAACGAAGGTTTCATTTTAAAGATATAAAGAACATTTCTAATGGACTTTTCTTTCTTTAAGCTGTGATGGTGTTTTCTTTATATAAATTACTTATTACTTGAACTGTGTGTTACTTTTGTTAACCTTTTTAACTTGTAAAGAAATATAAAACTTTATTGGTTAAGTTACTTTAATATTTGTATTTTTTTATATACATCTCACATAAACCTTAAATAACAAGAAAAACAAATAAATAAACTTGAAATAAAACAATAAAATTGAAGTTTATTGAAATCCTAAATGATGTTGGAATTGACTAAAGATGGACCACTTTTAATTAACTACCCCCGTTATAATGTCAAATCTTCCAAGTTTGAAGATCTTTTGTCAATCCTTACCAATAAGTACATTTTAGCATGGGGTATGTTCATTCAGAAAAGTGTAGGAAGTGAAAGACAAAGTTGATAAAATCGTTCTGATGATGACGTTTTGTTATGGCACTACACAATACCATTTGGATATGAAACGAGAAGTACAATCAGTTTAAAATGTAATTAATTTTAAGTTATAGTATTCACTTCTTAATGCATTATTGTAAATTGCATTATTGGTTTGCACCAATACAAACCAATAAACTGAATTAGAAATATCCAATAGGGAATTGTTTTAAAATAAAGAAATTGTTGAAGTTTTAGCTAATTGTGATTCCACAACCACATAAAGATAATCTATTTCTTAAATATTTCCTTTTATTATTTATAATGTCGTGGTGAATCTATTTAAACTTTTTCGAACTAAATATAGGCCTATTTTGAAACTTTCTGAAAACTGTCTCAATAAAAAGGAAGACAACGTTCTTTTTAGTCTTTTGCCAAATGTTTGTGGATTACGAAGACGACTGAAAACGTTCCGACAACTTCTTCCGACTTAAGAAATACTTTTCCTTTTTCACAAGTTGTTTACAAAGAATCACAGGGCCTTTGTTAAAAGTGAACTTCAGCTTTTGCCAAGCAACATACTAACATTAATGCATCCACTTGTTTAAGATTGGGACATTATTTTAAACGTCTTCATTTAAACCTACATATTGAAACTCATACTTTTGTAAAAATATTTTATTTTAAATGTAAGATTACGTTTTTAGAAACTGCTTTATAATGGTAACTTATAGTAATACTTTGTTGCTCTCTTAATCACCACACGCATTCATAAAGTCATGGATCAAAAATGGATCAAAATAATTTTAAATCATACTTTTTTGGTTGTGATATAAAACTTGTTCCATTATTTTCATCCATCATTACCTTTCCACACATGGATATATTGAAATATCTCACTCTATTAGCTACAACTTTTTTATGGAGGAAACAAGGTTGTTTCCTCAATTACAAATTAAATATTTTCAAACATATAATGATGTGCATTATTTCACATAATATGCCTACCACTATATTGATCAAATTCGAAAATAAAAAAGTGTTTGGTGAAATAGGTGATTTATTTGGAGCCAGGTTGGCGGTGTCGTCCCAGGTGTCAGGCTTTATCCACCAATCACCGGGCTTACAGCTGATTTACTTCCTTTGAAGCTTCTATCACTGGCTTCTCTTCTGGTGAATGTATTACGAAAACAAAATTTGAATGAATTGAATATTGAAATAAAAAATATTATAAAAACCAAGGGGTATCAGCACAAGAGAATGAACAAGGACGAACTCCGTATTAAATTAATGAGGCTTCTAGTGACAGGTAAATTAAGATCTGGATATAGTAAAGTTACGTTTTGCAGTCTTCCGGTCAATAATGAAGCAAACGGTGAGGCATAATCGTGACATCACATTGGATGACTAGTAAAACGCTAACAATACTTAGTTAGTTCTGTATGGTACAATTGCAAACGAGGATCGAATAAAAACTCAATAAGGAAATATAATATTTTTTACACACAAAAAATAAATTAAATACTTGGCAATTTGTTTTAAAAAGTTTTCTTCAAGAATATTTTGTACATTTACTTTGGAAGGAAATTTATACATTTTATTTTAAAAGCTTGTTTTATCAGCAATTGACCTCTCTGGGAAAGTGGTGTAATTGGGATTCCGACAAAAATGACTTTGTTAAAACTGAATCCTGAAACTGGATATATTGATCACTGATAAATTGAAGGTAAAATAAACGATTTGAAAACTGTGTTAACTATTAATTTAAAATATTGACTTTTTTACTTTAAAGTTTGAAACCCATTATGGTTGTGCTACTGTTTCCAAAGTAAGATCGAAACGATTTTTTCCCTTCTACATCCATTAAATGTTCCAGAAGACATTGTTCATTTTACATTGATGATTTTAGTAGATGCCTGAATATTGTGAGTGAAAATTCATAAATACCAATTTAAAGATTTAAAATAAATTTGATAGGAAAACAATAAAACTCTCTGCTAGTGCCAATTTCTTATTTTTGTAATTTATTTTTAAATAACTTGATTTTACAATTTAGTAGAGGAGTTTTTTCAACTATTTAATGCATTGTAACTTTGTTGTTCAGATCAAACAACTCTTTCAAATCATTGCCAGGTACGCCTGTTGTACGGATGTATATAGGTTCTAGAGAAAGTAGAACAATGAGAAACTTTGCAAGGACAGATTACTTTATTTAGGACGAAAACTCAAAGGAAACTGGATCGCTTTATACCGGGTTTTCTACGCTTTTCGTGCTGAGCTTTAATTTAAGTTTTCCTCTTGAAAGTTATTTAGCACAAAAAACATTATACTTCGATATAATACATATCCATTCGATAGGACATGTGTCCTATTTACACCGGAAATCAACATAAGATTGAATATGTTTAATGTAATTTCTTCTTTAAATATTTTAAACTAACAAATCTTTTAGGTATCTTGGCAAATGATGTTATTATTGAGGAAATCTTTTTATATCTATTCCTTACATATTTGTAAGTAGTTTATCGATAATATAATACACTCGGCTCATTAGAACAAATGTTTTCATTATCTTCAAACTACAATAATCAACTTTCAATTAAATACAAAACCATTGTCTAATATCCTTAAAGATTTAATTACAATTGTGCCAAATTTAACCTAATTTAACCTAAAATTAAAAGTATATTTATAAATTAACGCATCGAAAATTTTTCAAATGAACGAGTTGTTCATCAACTTACAAAGCAAAGTGAATACTTTGATGCCAAAACATGAAATGCTCTTAAGATATAACGAAGTTATTAAATATGGATGAGTCAACTTGCTAAAACAAACGGTTATCATTGCTCTTTCCTTTCTGTTTAAATATTCTTCTTTAATTTCCCTTCCGTAAACATTAGGGTAGTAATAAGGTAATCACACTAGAAATTCCATTGAGTTTTTTTTTTTTAATTAGACTATAAATAAGTTTCCCTTTTGCGAAAGAAATTTGTTATTCTATATATCTAACCTTAAAATTATTTCATAGTAACATAAAATAAAAAACACAATTTATTATATTAGCCTATATATGATGAAAAGCCCAAAAGGCCGATGCGCATTATCACCAGATTAAGAAACCCATACAAAAGAACACATTATTCACAAAGATCCCAATCAAAATATTGACCATTTTGGCAACGTGAACTTATCAGGTGAACTTATCCACCTATCCGGTACTTAGGCTAGTATTATTTTTGTGATACTGCAGGTGGTTATCTTCAAAGATGAAATATTCTGTTTAAATGTAAAGCAATACAACTCCAATAGGTTTTATATCTAGATTTAAAACAGTTCATAATATATTTACATTATAAGTTATATATTTTATTGTAGTATAGTACAGCACTACATTATTTCACGACTTTTTCATTTAAATTAATTTAGTCATAAGGATAAGCAAACAGTTGGTTTTTCAGTATTTAGATTAGTGATCTATACTTTGAGAAAGAATAAACTCGATCGTCATCATATTTGTGTACGACAACGACATGACGGAATAATAACTGTGTTCACGAATTAAAATATTCCTTCGTGTCCCGTGCCGGTCAATCTATGTTAGGATAAATTATCGTGCTCGGTATTTTGTATTATTGTAATTTTATATTGTGTATTTATCATATCGTACTCTGTCTACATGCCTTGATCGGCATGGCAAAGTATGTCCAAGTAATTTTCGTATTTTGGCCGTGTTCATGTCGTCAAATTGATCTTTGTCAATTTGGTTTAGTGATGAATTCAAAGGAATCAATAGGCTAAAGTTGTGATCTCTTTTTTATGTACGATATGGGTTTCCTGGATTTTTCTAGATATAGATTCCTCCCCCAATACATGTGTCGCTGTATGACAGTTTTAATGTAGGTCTGTAATTTAACTTATTAAACATACTTGGAAATGAAATAATAAGATAAATTACTCTCATGCAATTAGTTCTAAATGTACTCAAGTAGCGAATGTTGTTGACGTTACAGGGGGAGAGAGAGGGGAAGGGGATGATTGAAGGGAGGATGGATCCCAGCGAAATGTCGACTCGTAGTTCCAATATTCAGTAGAGAGGATTAGTGTTGAACATCAACAGATCGTAGCCATTAGAGCACTAACGACCTCAATATGGTGTACGCACCAGTCTGTCATCTCAAGCTTTTTACAAAATTACGAGCATCCTTAATGATAAAATGCTTTGTTACAAAATTGTCTGATACAATACAAAACCAACATTTAGATTAAAGGTTAATCATACGAGAAGTTAAAAACTTCTTGTTTATTATGCAATATACTCTCTAAACACTTCGTTATAAACTTTAGATTCGTGTTTTTTATTATTTATATTAGTTGACTAATTAAGCTGTTATAACTAAAAGAGTCATATTTAACTGTTGCAAACATCTATAGGTACGTATGGCACCACTGTCGTAATGATGGAAGTAGTGGGGAATGGGGGCTTCTGGGCCAGTTCAAGGTCACCCGAGCGATGACGTCATCGATGACGTCATCGAGGTCAATGACCTCATCGATGACGTCATCGATTGCATCATTGATGACGTCATCACCAATGACGTCACATCCATGACGTCACACCCATGACGTCACAGAAATGACGTGCTGATGACGTCATCACCCCTTACGTCACCAAGATGACGTCATCGATGTCACAAAAGGTCAAGGTCACGCTGAAACCTAAAAGTTTTCGGCACTTTTGCTGTTTCTCGCACTACGCTCCGAGTTTCAGTCACAGTTACCATGACCTTGACGACTTGGAGCGAATTTGCGACGAGAAACAGCAAAAGTGCCGAGGAAATTTGAAGTTTGCAACGTTACTCTGCCTAAACCGTCATGTGACACCGCTCGGGTGACCTCGAACTGGCCCAGAAGCCCCCATTCGACCATTACTGCAACCGCGATGTGCACCCTACGACAGACACCGAGCGACTGACTGTCCGGCCCCGCGCACTCTAGGTATATGGGAAGTGGTGGGGGGAACTGCGAAGACCTCGGGAAACTTGAAAATGTCAAGCCAGGTAGCACCGTGTCGGTGCTACCTTAAATTTACATGTTAAAGTGTGATGACCTTGAGGTTGACTGTGAACCTGGGGCTTAGGATTGTGTTTAACAGCTTGACGTTTTCGCCAGAGTTCAAGTGTGGTGACCTTGAACTGGTTAAAATCAAAACTGCACAGCAGACTGCACAACACGGATGTGCACCCTACGACAGCCGCCGAGCGACTGACCTCCAGGCCCTGCGTACTCTAGATATATGGGGAAGTGGTGGGGGAAATTTCAAGGTCATTCAAACGGAGTTTTAAAAAAGTCAAAGAGTAGAAAGACTACTCTTGTGAGTCTATAGCGATTTCATTGATAGTGAGTGCTTCGGTATGCCAAGTTGATCTGTATTGACACGCTCCTAAATAATGTTTGCAAAAACCTGCAAAATGATTGTTGCACAATTTGCAGCCAGTTAGCTGTTTTAGTTTAAATTCAATGCAACGTTCAGGGCAACAAGTGTACTTATGCCCTCTCATTTGGTACACATGGAATGTCTTCAACTTCGGTTTCGGCTTCTTCCAAGACTTGCACTTACACATGCACTGACCAAAAGCTTCACATGTTCTACAAGCCAAGCCATCCACCACATCAATGTCATTCGGCCATGAAAAACATTTCTGTTCGCAACAGTAGTTGAGTTGACTTTCCATGTTGCTGCGGTGAAGGTGCGCAATGAAATGATGCTGTAGTCAGTGAGAGTGCACCTTAAATAAACTCATTGGAGGGGAAAGGTCAAGGTCATTCAGACGGAGTTTTAAAAAAAGATGACTAGTCGTCCTCCTCCTCGTTGTCCGTTGTACTTGGAGAGCTGTCAGAAGAAGAGCCCCGCGCAGGTGCTCCCCAGATGAAATGTATGTCTATTTGAAAGCGCAGGCCGGGATCTTGTACCATCAACTCCTTTAATCTATTACATACCAATTGCACTTCGTACACATTGTTAATAATCAACACCCAAGGCTTTGGCTGAACATAACGTGTAGTTGAGTCAGCCTCGCAGACAGTTACATCTTCCGGTGATATTGGAGTGTATAAATGTGTAAAATCTCGTTGCTGAGGCTGGCTTGAAGTTGAAGGTTCTGTGCCGACCCTGGTTGCATCAAAATTCAAATCCATTCTACATTCAAGAGGTCCAGGGTTCCCGTTGAATACATAGAGTAACTTTTGATACAAGACTTCCACTTCTGTCGCATCTTGTAAATGAACTGTCCACCGCAAGGGAAATGCTTCGTCCGTAGTGGAGTCAACTTGAGAAAGAGTCCTGTCCGCCATGGTAGCTAAGCAAGGAATGAGGTGAGCTGCAGTCAATTGTAACATTATCGAAAAGTAGAGGGGGAAATTTCAAGGTCATTCAAATTGGGTTTTAAAAAAGGAAGGAGTGGAGGGGGAAAGTTCAAGGTCACCCAAATTGAGTTTTAAAAAAGGAATGAAGGTCACTCCCCATCAACCTCGTCGTTGTCTCCTACATCTTCATCCGCATCAGATTCACTGTATGGGTAAATCGGTGACATTTTTGAGTATTGCGGTGAGTGCTGACCGTTGTTGTCCTCCTGCCGCAATGTAACTTTCGACCAATCATAGTTGAAATTCATTTGTATTATGATTCCAGGGTTGTCCCGGAGTATTTCTTTCATTCTTTGACAAACTGTTTCTAAATAGTGCACACTGTCGATCGACAGTGTCCAACCCGTACTTGTTCCAACATCAATAGTGGAGTCAGCCTGGGTGATGGTGTTGTCAGCCATGGTTGCCTGCCGAACAAGGAATGACGCTTGATGTGAGGCCCATGCAGGAACATGGTGAAGTAGTGGGGGCGTGGTGAAGTAGTGGGGGAAGTTTCAAGGTCATCCAAACGGAGTTTTAAAAAAAGAAAACCTAGAAAGTAACATTGAAATTTTCCAACTGATGGTGGCGGACGTTTTCTTCTGCAACCTTGCCGACACATGTAACTATGCCGTATAGTATGAACAGTACAACCATAATAAGGCCGAGCAACAAAAGATAGCCGTTTACTATCATGATATTTTCTGAGTGGATCTGCTTTCTTCTTATCGCCCTCTCTTGCATCCTCTTCTCTAACTTGTGTACGAAGTCACAGCATGCGTGAGGACATCTTTCATCTGTTGGTAGGTTAGCCATTGTCGATGTTGTAGGTTTGGCTGTTGAAGAAGGAATGAGGTATCTAATTGTGTTGTCTCATGTATATCAACAGTGAAGTGGTGGGGGTAGCGAATCAGTGGAGGGGGAAGTTTCAAGGTCATTCAAATTGTGTTTTAAAAAATCCTATCTTGTTACTGAGCATATATGTCAGTAACAAGATAGGTTGTTTTGCTCTTTTACTTCTTTAATATAATGAAGAAATAAACATATTCTACAATTGTAAGGACAAGGAAGACAACTGCTAGTCAGCTGAAGTAATCCAAGTTGTCTGGCTCGGTCTTCATCGACGCCGGTGAGGAAGCAGTCGTTGAAGAGGAATGTCCAGGCTCTTCCTTCGGCTGCCGAAGATTCCGTATATTGCAAGCGTAGACTTGCACGTTTATACGGTAGCCTCGTGCCACCATCAGCTGCAACTCCTTGTACAAGTCGTTCAGCTCCTGTTGCGTTTTGATCGCCACCTCCTCATAGCTGGCACAGCTTACGTTCAGAGACATACTGATGTTGTTCGGTTGGCTGCTGGAGTTGAAATGAAGATGAGGCACAGCGCTTGGAGGTATATGAAAAAGTGGTGGGGGTGTTTGCATTCAAGCAGGTTTGACTTGTAGCGTGGTGGTGGGGGTAACTGTGAAATGCAAAGGTCAAAGGTCAAGGTCACCCGCGAAGTTTAAAAAAAATGCAACATATCAATATGTGACAAACATCACATATTGATATGTTGCATTTTTTGTCTTTTGTATTTTTTTTGTCTTTTATGGTTTATTTATTTATAAAAACATTACAATAACATATGTACAACAGTAAAACTTAAATCTAACACTGCTGCTTGTCGGCGATGTGGATGGTTAACTCGGTGGAATTGCTACCCGTGCAACCGTGGGAAACCAGGTAGAGACAGCCGGGTTGGATGGAGCGCAGATCCTCGTTCTGGAGGAGATGGACGAACCGTTTCGGCAGGTAGACTTGGAACTTGGGCTCATCCCCCGGAGTGAATGGTGCCTCGCTAAGACTGCAGCAGATGGCCTCTCCAACTGTAGTCTCCATCTTCTTCATGGCGTGGATAATGTAGTGCTTCTCGTCTTTAAGTTCGGAACACTTCTTGACGGGTAGTATGGTAGATTTGGAGTGAGCATTGAACTGCTCAACCAAAGTTTGCAGGAACTGGTGAGATGCCATGGTCGAGTTATAGATCGTCTTCTTCGTCTTCTTGCTGGGAGATGTTGTCGTCTCGGAATCTCGAGTAATACTCATGCCAGGTCCCGGTCTGCTCCTCACTTATATAACCCCTGTTACCCCCACTACTCCCCATTTCCCCACTTTGAAGGTAAGATGCGAGTTTATAGGCGTTTTTTAAAGCGCAATGTCTATCTTTTTCATGTTCTGGACTTTTAGTACAAATACAAACATTTTCCATCGTATACTTGTAATTTTTATCCAATTCCACATCATTAACCGGAACATGAGTAAATTCTTCGATCCATCTCTTCTTTTCCAGTCCTTTTGTGTAAATATCGGTAAACCTGTTTGAAAACTGATGCATGATGTGATACAAGTCCGTGTAACTTGCAAAACCATCATACCAATCGATATGATGGAAATATTTTGAAATCCACCTGTTGGTAGTAGCGGCTTTGCTAGTTAATGATGAATAAGAACATGGTGGTTTGAACAAAAATGTATATGGAACACTTGTATTGATGTCGAAAAACACAAGTTCTTTTATGATAAACCTATCATCATTACCCCGAAACGCTTGGAACTCAATTATACCAGGTTTGGACTTTACTTGTTCTTCTTCCTTGTCCATTGCGAAGATCACTCGTCTGCTCATGACGAAGTCCAAAGGTCAACTGATTTCCACACCACGGTAGGTACGACTTTTATACCTGGCCGTACAGTTGTTGGCGCGTTGGTGTATATTTAACGTGGGCACCGTTCCCGGTAGGCCTAACCCCACAAAGTGTTTGATATTGTTTTAAAAATTAACCATTGCTGTGTAGTTTATTGTCATTTAGGTTTCCATCTTTACATTTTCCTTGTTTTCATTTTCATCACTAACACTTGATTCTTCTCCTCCTTCTTCTTCCTCTTCTTCACGTTTTACTGATTTCTTATGTAGTTGAGCGTACTTTTCCAATTGTCTCCACATTTGTACTTCATGAGGAACCCTATTGAATATAGAAGTATCCACAGGCCCATACAATATAGGTGCGTCCGGTTGTTTGTCCAAAGTGTCTTCCAGATAATCTTTAATAATCGAACTTGAAAACACCAGTTGTCTCAAGTATCTTGTTATTGGTTCAGTTGCACAAGTTAGAATAAAAAACTCTTCTCGATTAAGTTGAATCTTGTTATCATGTCTTGTTGTGTCTCTAAACCGCAACTGATGATCACCACGATGTTTAACAATATCGATTTCCACATTTGAATCCAAAAGGCCTACTCTTGTCTTTCTTCCAAACATGTTACTACTTAAATAGCATTCTAGCAGATGCAAGTGTTTCATAAACGATTCCCAAGCAGTGTCCGTAAACAAAATCATTTTGGGCCCATGAGTTAAAATTACAGTAGGTGAATAATCCGTCGATTTCATAACACCAATTAAAACACTTTTGTCCAAACTGGATGAAATTGGATAAAATATTCGCAAGAATACCTCACTCAATATGTTTGGAGAAATATTATCTTCAATATCCCTTTTTCTCTTTTGTATAGTCTTTCTTCTTTTACCTTTTTCTTCAACATTATTACTGGCGTGAAGTTGTCCGCAAACGTTTTGTTCACCTCCTTCCTGGTGACCTTGAGGATCTAAAAACTCAGATATCTCCTTCTCAATATCTACCACATTTTCAGGTGTACCACTAGGAGAAGCCATATTGAATACGATGCTACCCATACAACAGTAGGCAACAAACTGATGAGGAGCGGTCTGTACGCTCTGCTTTTATACTCGCGGAATGAAACAAAACCGGTTCTTACAATACATTTTTAACAATTCCAGTTAAAGGTGTGTATGTTACGATTTTATCATGTAGAATTAAACAGTATGCAGTTGTATTAGCCGGTATAGCATCGTTGAATTCCATTTCTATTTTTATATCCACACTTGATGACTTTACTGATTCATTTTGTTTAGAACAATCGATTACAACTATTGGGTAGGCATCGAAATATTTGTCAGGTGATAATAAAGGTGTATTTGTTTTACCGTAATATGAAATTTGGAATCTCGCGTACATATCGTACAATATACTGTATTTCTTCTTAGTGAATGACACATTTAAATTGTCGTATGGAAAGAATTGTGAATTTAAATAAACTTTAATATTTTTCAAGTCACAATGATCAAATTGTCCTGCATGTTTAGTGATGTCGTCTCTTCTACCTGTTTGTAAACCAAATATAATATACCTGGCTCGTTCTACATAATTTGATGTTTTAACAGTCCAAGTGTGTCGATCCGTAGTAGGTAAACTGGGATGCTCATGGAATTCCCAACTCCTAAATGGAATAACAATATCACGATCGGCTTTTAATTTTCTTAAAAGTAGCATTCTATGCTCGTCAGCTAATTTAACATGTGGAACTCTCCATACAATTTTGTCTAATTTTAATTTCCATTCTAGGTTTGCATCAGTCGTATTATCTGCAGCTTTAATAATGTCTTTATCGTTAGAAGACCTCAACAAAACTAATTCTTGTTTAACGTTTAATATTATTTTCCTATAATCTTCAGCAAAACCAAGCAACAAACGTAATGGAATATGAAAATCAAAATATCCATTTGAATTTGGAGTGATCGTGTCAATTGTAGGTAATACCCATCCGGCAGGTTTAAGTAAATTGGTTTCATTGGGTGTTATAGATGTTAGTCCTTTTAAAGTCGTTGAAATACCTACTTTTTTAGTAGAATCAACTGTTACACCTGATATTTCATATCTAATTTCATCAAACAGGAAAGCCATAGGATTATTTATAAATGGAACTGTTGTACCAGCAGTAGTACCGTCCTTTTTAGTAACTTGTCCTTCAATATACAAGTAACTTTCACATGGTAGTGTGTAAATGTCTTGATTTTGTATGGGGATACGAATTTCATCGTTATTGTTTAATTTCGATGAAGTGTAAGGGTTGTGGGTGTGATATTCTTTTTCCCATAGGGTTTCGTCGAATGTTGGACCCTGCGCTATATCCAGTATATCCATAATCGGTTAATTTTAATCCAATTCTCTCTAAGAAACGAATGTTCTCGCGTGTTAACTCCTCCACAGCTGAAGAGCTACTAATGCGGTTTCCCGTAGGTTGTTCGCTTTTAAATGTTAAACCCATGATTTTGTATTAAAGTGTCGATTTTAAATGTAATCTAACCGTAATAGGCTCTTCTCTGAAGTCTACCAAGTTACCGTCTTGATCCAATACGCTCAACACGATGTCTGAAATGAAAGTGGTGTTCAACAGTAGATATACCAGGTTTTGTGGCTTTTCAACAATTTTAAATCCAGGTGGTACACTTGGGTAAAAAGTATGTATGATATGGGTGTTAGCCCCATCCCTGTAAGCTCCTTGTATAATGTTACAAGTTATGTCTATACTATTGACTTTTAATATTGTTACTGTTTTTTTACCGGAACGTGTTACATCTGGTCCTAAAATTGGCTCATCTTTGGAAAATCCCAATAAATCACCAATTGAGTTTGGTTAAGTAAAATCTATATAATATTTGGAAGTAATTTCAGCTTTCATCGTATTATTATTACCTTTTAATGTTATATTGTCTTTTCCCATTTTAGTTTTCAAAAATTCATTTATATGATCAATTTCATAAGAACCTGTGGGTAACCTGCACTCTTGTAAGTCTGTAAACTTCCCACTGGCATCTTTTCCCTTATAATAATGCAATACGTTATTTTTACCTTCCGTAACATTGGGAATAGAGTTGTAAGTAGTAAAATCTAATAGTGCCGCCTCCCAAAATCTTCCTTTTTGCAAGCGTAACGCTGGAAAAAGGATACTTCGTAAAGTTGACGATTTTCCTGTTAATGATACCGTATAGGAAGACATCTCAATAGTGACTGATACTTTTAGCTAGAAATTCCAAACATAAATGGCCGCATATTGAAGTATTATCAGGTTGTTCTCTTTTATAGTTATAATATATGTTTTTAGCAGATTTAAAGTAATTTTGAAGTTCTTTTGGTGGTGGCAGGTTACCGAAACTATCAAAATCAGAATCAGAATCAGAAATATCTTTATTGCCAAAAAGATTTATACAATTTTTTAACAGTCTTTGTACCTAGGCCTGATTAAAACATCAAAAGATTACATATAGAGAGTACAATGATACCTAGTACAACCTATATAAAATAAAACTTAAAAGCACTAACTTTACAAAGACTTACATATAAATAAAATGGCATAGCACCTCATTAGCCTAAGCTGCATTGAGGTACTTTCATTAATTATTTAAATAGAATATCAACGAATTGCAGAGGACAGGTGCTCAACAGTAAAATTAAACATTTATATAGTTCAGTATTTATGAACAAACAAACAATTGAGTTTTTATTTATTTAAAAAAATCTTCAATTTGGTCGATATTAAAAGTTAACAGCCATTGTTTTAGTTCTTTTAAAAATTTGGTGAGACTAGTGGCACCACTAATATAAAGTGGAATCTTATTAAATAGTTTACAAACCATATAAGTAAAAAATCTTTTATAGGCTTCAAAATTTGGATGTGGAAGTGCAACTCGATTTAGTAGCTTTAGCCTCTGAGAGAAAACATAAGAATTAGAAATATTTTGACCACCTCTCACAAAAAACAACCGTAAAACTCGAAACATATAAAGGTGTCTCAAAGGTAATATATCCAAGTCCTTAAAAAAAGGAAAAGAATGTTCAAATCTGCTAAGTTTAGAAATTTGCCTTACTATATTTTTTTGAGCAATTACTATCGGATTAATGGTGCTGGCATAAATGCCACCCCAGCAACTTATACCATACTGTAGTTTACTATTTACGATTGCAAAATAAATGGTTCGCAGTACGGATATTGGACACATGTACTTAAGCATATAAAATTTTCGCAATGCCATATTTAAATATGTCTTTACTGATTTTACATGAGCTTTCCAAGAACAGTGTTTATCTAAAATTAATCCTAAATATTTAATAGTTTCAACTTCTTCAATTAAAACGCAATCATTACATTTTGCAGTGGAAACATCATTTAAACAATTCAAACATTTAAAACAAAGCACTCTATTAAGAAATTCCTTGTCTTTGAAAGAAAACCGGATATATTTTGTTTTTGAGCTCAAGGCCAATTTGTTTATGGTAAACCACATTTTAAGTTTATCTAAGTCGTTTTGCATGTCATTAAATAAATCATTTTCACTTTGGCGTGCATAGCATAAGGCAGTATCATCAGCAAAGCAAGTAAGTGATCCTTTTAGATTTCCAAAACATAAACTATTTATATAAATTATAAACAAAATTGGTCCAAGGACAGAACCTTGGGGAACGCCGCATGTTATAGGTAGAGCTTCACTAACGCTTTGTTTAATTCGAACACATTGGTATCTTCCCGTAAGATAGCTCTTAAACCATTTCAACGATATTCCTCTAATACCTGCATCAAATAATCGCCCAAGAAGAATTGTATGATCCACTGAATCAAACGCTTTAGTGATATCAATAAAAAGACCTGCAACCCGAAATTTATCATTTAAACCAGAATAAATACTTGAACAGAATTCTAATAGTGCATCTTCAGTGGATTTATTTTCTACAAAACCAAACTGCCTTGAACTCAAAAAGTTATTTAGATTAAGAAATTTAATAAGTCTGGATTTAACCAGCTTTTCAATAATTTTTGAGAAATTTGATAATAATGATATTGGTCTATAATTGTTTAAATCCGTCACCAGACCCTTTTTAAATAGTGGTATAACTACAGCTGTTTTTAGAGTTTGCGGAAACTCACCAGTTACAAAACTGAGATTAATAATATGTGCTAAAATTGGACAAATATACTTACTAGCAAATTTAATAATATGCGCTGAAATTCCATCAATTCCAGGAGATTTATTTGCACTTAATGTGTTAATAATAGATTGCACTTCATATTTACAAGTAGGCAGCATAAAGAAAGATCCTAAGACATTTTTTGAAGGAAATGTGTTTTGATAAACTGTCCTGTCAAAATTATCATTAATATCAAGATTAGACACTATTCGCCCTACAACACTGCTGAAATAATTATTGAATTCCCTTGCCATTAGCAAAGGCTCATCCAACAATTCATCAGTTCCATCAAGCTTTTTTATACAAGCTATGTTATGTTTCTTATTCTTAACCCCCAAAATATCATTTATAACTTGCCACTGTTTTTTTGTATTATTTTTGTTACACTCAAATATGTTTTGATAATAATTGTTTTTTTGTTTAAACATATCATTTTTCAAACATAAAGAAAAAATATCAAAATTTCGTCTTAAGATTATATCATTAGGCTTCCTTTTAACCTTCTTATACAACGAATTTCTAAGCTTTTGTCTACAACACAACTCGTATGTCATCCAAGGCTTTAATATCTTAACAGAGCCCTTCCTCAAACTAACATATTTTGATTTGTCAATAATATTATTAAGAATCTCCAAAAACACACCGAAAGCCTCCGACACGTTATACTTAGAATATACATTTAACCATGTTTCATTTTTTAACAACTGGTCAAGAGTCTTAAAATCTATTTTTACAATATGATTATCAATGTAAGTTACGGTCTTTGGATCATCTTGGAAAGATAAATTACACAAAATGACGTCATGGTCACTTCTACCAGATTTTAAAACATAAGAATCATAACTTATATTATCTCTAGATCGAAAATAAATATGATCAATGCAACGATGTCCCCTTGTAGGGGAGTTAATAAGTTGAATGAGACCATTACTGCTCATTAACATTTGGTATTCATCAACAAAATGTGACTCCTCAAGAAGGCATAAATTTATGTCACCTATAACTACCAAATTTTTATCGGTTGAAGAAATTAAAACATTTTTTAACTGAGTTAAATAATCTCTTATGTGATAAAAATGAAATCTGTAAATTGCAATTATAGAAAGAGATCTACCTAGGCCAATATCGACTATGATCTTTATTGCGTCTGCAGAAGTCATATCTACAGGACAGGCACGAGACGGAAATAACTCAGATACGTACACAATAACCCCTCCCGCTCTATACATTTCATTGAAATTCCCGAACTGGTTGTATCCATTTATCGCAAAAGATAACGATTCTGATTCAAAAATCCATATTTCTGACAGTACGATAACGTCTGGACGTTTATCTAGAGAATTTAAATAAACACAGAAACTATCAAAGTTTTCCCTTAGACTACGTATATTCTGATGGAAAATACAAAAATTATTACTTTTACAAAGGGTATTTAATTCCTCAAAAGAATCATTACTCAAACTCAAAACTATATAAAAGGTTTAAAAAGCACACAATTAAAACAAAACTAAACGCACATAATAAGAATGGTTTAACAATTTTCAAAGTACCGTTACTATATATGTTATAATAAATACAAAACGGTTTCGATTGGATGTTAGCTTACAGTTTATCTAGGTCAGCCATCGAGGCAATCCTCACAACAGGTGATCCTTGATCCTTTCTCATTAGGATATTCCCGTTCTGCACCCAGAGATATGTGTACTTCTTGGTCTTCTTTGCTTCTCGCGCAGCGGCAAACAGCTTCCTTCTTTCCTTCGTTAGGTTTTCATTTATATAAACCGGAACCGCAGGCTGGGCAAATCCTAAATGTTGAGTAGAAAAATTTCTTTTCACTTTTCTCTTAGCCAGAACCTTGAGTTTAACTTCCCGTCTCACAAATTTTGCAATGATTCCCCGTGGACGTCCATCATTCCCTCCACCAGGTGTTCCCACGCGGTGACAAACATCGATGTTTTCTCGGGTTATTTCCACATCAAGGGCTACACATATTTTTCTCACAATCTCATAGGTATCCTCGTTTTTCTCCTCTGGAACGCCAAATATTTCAATTGAATTTGATCTACTGTATTGCTCAACGTCTTCCAAACGCGATTCCAGCTTAACGATTTTTTCCTTCAGGTGCAAATTTTCTCGCTTCAACTCATCAACGGTATTTAATAGCTCATCCAATTTTTCTGATTGCTCTTTTATTATTTTCACTTGGTCATCGATTTTACTGTTTACGAATTCAAAAGATTTATTGAACTGAGTTTCCATTCTTTTACGGTCTTCACTTGCCTGCTCCAACATGAAAATCACCTGTGAAATGTCCGCTTTACCTTCTTCTGCCGCCGAGATGATATTCATACTTTCCCTTCTCTTTACAGAACATGTAGGGCAGCGCCAAACTTGTTTCTCGCTCACAATACACTCAATATCCGCCTTTGTCATGTTGACACAACTGCCGTGACATAGCTTCTTACAATCATTGCACTTAATTTGGTTACGTGTCTGCACGGAAGCAGAACAGACAGCACAGTCGGACATAATTACGAAAAATACGGAATAAACACAACAATTAACACTCAAAGTACAAAATGGAATACACACAGTATGCTGAGACACTTTAATACGCGAAAATAAAAACCCCGCTAATGTTGAACTAAAATACTTTATCGCTAGATAAGAGAGAGCACCTGCCGTACGACCGTCCTCTGCACCGTCCGCCTCATAACTGAATAATATAACAAAATAATATACATTGCTGTTCAGTTTCTTATAACACACCCAATGGGTGCCGGGCCCTTCAGTATTATCCAAATTTACGATTCCAGTCTCATTTTTCCATATTTTCTTTGGTAAACTGTCCTTCATGAATACTCCGCGAAAAAATGGTATTTTTAAACAGGAAATATATCTAAATAATTCAACATTGGTCAACGCTTTATGTGGTATAACTAATTGATTTCTTTTATTTAATATGCACGATACGGTCTTAGGTATAGACCTGCCCCGTTTTTTACCATTGACCATATAGTCGGTTTTTTATTATTTTTCTTCGTAGAACGTCTTTTTAGTCTAATATTACCACCATGTTTCTTCATGGTTGATCCTTTTTTATTCCTACCCCTCCTTTTTCCACCTCCTACCGCTGTTTTAGCCTTCATACCTGCTGTTACCGCTAAAGCTGCTGCTTTTTCCGCAATACTGGCGTCACTAGACTTAACTCGTTGCCAAGCTATATTTGCTAGCTTTTTATCAGCGATTGACCTATTTTTTGAATAGGTAAATGTGGAATATGCGATATCGTGTTCTTTACAAGCCTGATCTAACTTATTTATGCCTGGATCACCTCTTTCCAGTCGTTTTTGCAATTTAGTTCCTGGTCCGCAATATTGATAACCTCCCGGTATGTGAAATTCGTATGGTAAAGCGTCTATTGCTCTATTTACGATAGATCCTACTGGAATACGATTTAAAGCTTTACTTAACAGAGAAACCGCTGTGGACGTGATACCGCCTCCTTTCCGTATAGTGTCTCGATATGGACTGGTGTAATGAAATGTCATGATTGTCTTTTATATTCGAAAAGCGTAACCTATGTGTTACCTCTATGACGGGTTGCACATAAATGAAGTCATTTATTGGGTTATTTAATTAAATATCAATATCACCCCAATCTGATGATCTAAACTTTTGCGTATTAGGGTTAATAAAATATTTATTAAATATTTCCCGTTTAATCCAATTACCTCTCTCGGATTCAGACACCCAATTACCATGTGTACGGGTTCCAATAAGATTGTATATATCAAATAATGCATTTCCTAAAACTTTAATAAGAAAATTAACAGTAACGGCATTATCCACATGTTCAGGGTCTTTAAGGTCTGTTATACGTTTATTATTACAAGTATACACTTTGCTATCCATTTGTGATAATGTGATAGCCTGTCCTACAGTTGCAGCATCATTTGCTTCTCTTCCTTGCGCCATGTTTGTTAGTTTTTTATTACTACATATAAAAAACGCATGGTAATTATTTGGATCTAGATGTACTGTTTGTCCTAAGGCAGCCGCGTCTCTATCTGCATGACCCCATGACACATTTGATAACCTTCCATACATGCAATCCCAATAAGCGTTTTTGTATGTCAATAAATGAAATTTTTCATTACCTTGAATAAAGTCATCCCCTTGCTTTGATAATACTTCATCTCGTTTTGCAAATCCAGTTGTTTCTTGTTTTAAAGTCTCTTTCATTTGACCCACTGTTGCACCATCAGATGGTGCTGAACCATCTTTTACATTCGCCAAACAATTGCCAAGACAATCGATAACTCCCACATCATGTATGACACAATGATCTTTTATATATTTGAGATTTACGGCATCATTTTCATTTTTTGGATAACCTATATCGTTAATAACAAATTTATAAAAAGAAAATCCATCTTTTGTCTTTTCAGGTATCAAGGAATGTAAATAGCGTCTATTTACGCTGTCTTTTGCATCTTTTGGGTCATCTACGTTGGATATACGTTTATTGTTAGCACTATACGTTTTCCCATTGAACTTTAACGTATTTTTTAATTCAGATGACAAATAACCTTTGTTTATTGCATCACCGTTTTGGTTTGGTTTACCAACGTTGATAATTCTATGATCTTCTGCGTCATATGTGTTATTTTGTAGTCTTAATGTTGGTGATATCCTTTCCTTTAATATTTTTAAATTTATTGCATCGTTTTCATCCGTAGGATCTTTTATGTTTTTTAACCTTTTATTACTCATATCATAATCTCCATCAGGTGTTTGTGGTAAACCAGCACTTCTTTTTAAACTATTCGCATAATATAATCCATCCGAGGAGTAACGTCCGAACTTGTCGACACTCATGGTGCAACTGAATAGTATTCTAGGGAGTACCGCATTTTTATGAGATTACCCCACGGTTTCGGAGTTCATCCACTAAAGCCACCCATTCGTTTTCCAATCCAGTATGACCCGCTTCTTTAGCTTCATGTATTAGTTTCATTCTATCCACCAATTTATTGATATTATTGTAATAAATCACATTTGTGTTATATAGTTTCTTCATTAAACCTGTACCCGTAACGGACTTACTTCTTTTTCTTCGTTCCTGAGCACTTACATCCAAAGTGGATGCCATAAATCTTCGTTTTACAGGTTTTCTTTGTGTTAACGGCATTGTTTGTCTTCTAGTTGGTATTAACTTGGATACAAATTCTTTATATTTTAAAGACTTAGATCTAAAAGGAGGCTGGTCAGGTAAATACTTTCTCCTATATGCATTTGTCTGTTCCAAAATATTTTTATATGCTTCCATGTCTTTTTCTTTCACTAACGATACTGAAGGCTTATTTTCAAATAATAATTCAAATAATCCTTTTGTGCCCTTATACCTTTGATCACCAATGACAATATTATCATGTTCGTCAACGTTTAACGGGCTATTACCTATCATTAAACCATCTTTTGTTAATCTCGCTCCATAACTATGGTAATTCTTATTAGGAATTGTTCCGAGTAACATTTTTACCATGTATTTCCTTCCTAAAGGTCCTTTGTTATGAATGTTTTCACCCAACAAGCTTATGTTTGACGGACCTTCCCTTGCTTCTTCTTCTTTTTCCTCTTCACTAGCAGTTGATACATCTTCATGTCCTCTTTTAGCTTTTACTTCATATAATTCTCTTATACCACTATAGTCTGGTGATTCTAGCTCTCTTTCGGGTTCTCCGCCGGTAAAACCACTATATGTAGAGGATTCCGGGTCTTCGTCACTAAAATCTTCTGATTTTACATTTTCTCTTTCAAACTTTGTAATAGGTGCAATTGCATCTCCTTCCAAAACGGGTTTAGCAAATTTTTTGTTTAATTGTTTCAAGGGTTCAGTAATAGGTTTAAAAGTAGATTCAAGAAATTTCTCCCTTTCGCTAATACCTAATTTTAATGCTCTGTTTTTATCCCGAATAGAATCACTAAGTGATTTTATTTCCTTTATTAACTTTTCTTGGTTAACCATGTTTGTAGCAAGACGTGTTGTACAACAATGAATGTTTTACATCATGATCAGTGTATTAGTATAAATTTATCAAATCCTATCCTGTATCGACCATTGTTTAGCGGTTGTTCCTTTATAATTGTTAAAAACCCATACTTTTCACCCCAAGCCTTTCCACACAACTCTTTAAATCGTTCAAATGGCATATCCGCACTTACATGATCATAATATATGTGTTTTAGGTTGGTTTCATCCTGTTTAAATACAATTAACATGTTTGCATTGTCTCTAATGAGCTGTTTCGGTATTTTGCTGTAAGTTTGACCAATATAAATGCTATCTATGTTGTTATGTCGACCCATGGCGAAGTAATTCCTTATTGTATTTTGATTTTCACAAGATACATCGTCAAATATGAATACTGAGAATGGTGTAGCCTCTTGCGGTTGCATGACACTCTCGCTTGCGTTAAATCTAAAATATTTAACTTCAGGCACATTATTGAGTATTTGTTCCAATAACTGATATTTTGGTTGTTGTAGTGACTTTGAAAATACATATAAATTATTAAAACGTAAGCCTTTAGGGTTTGTAATCAAATTGAATACTACATTTGTTTTTCCACAATTGGAAGGACCGGTAACTAGACAACGAACCGTGTTTGGTAACAAAACACCATGTTTCCCCGTATTGAATTGAGAACCCTCCACTGTGAGTTCATCTATATTATTAATAGTAAAATTGTCTTTTTGCGGTATTATCTCCATCCTTTGTAATGGTTCAACCCAAGATGATGCTCTATCGTTATATTAGATCCTTTTTAGGTATCCATGAATCTTCCGTCTTATTAAATCCTAACCATCGTACTTTAACCTTATCTTTTTTCCGTTGCAACACCTTTTCAACTAAATATACATCACCTACTGTTGACTTTAACATTTCATGTCCATAAAACCCTCCTTCCAGCAATTGTCCTTTATTATCTTTTAAAATGTAAGTTTCTGGTATTGTAGGTTGCACCTTAAATACGGTAAATACCTCATTTGTCCAGTTTGGAAGATATCTTTTACTAAATACACCTTTGTATTTGCTTATTCGCACTTTATCACCAACATTAAACCTTTTAGGCTTCAGTTTTTCAATTTTTGGTTTAGTATTCATTTTTATACGTTTTAATACAAGTTTTTCATTTTTATTAGTCACTTGGCTTGGTTTCATACCGATAGTTCTATGAAACTTGTTATTGTAATCGCTTATAAGTTTTGGTAACATATCAATCCATACGTGTGATCCTCTGTTGGAAAACATCTTATTTTATTCATATTGGAGAATTTGCCCCTGAACTGGTAAAACTTAAATTTGGTTTAGGTTACCTTCGTCTCCAGTTCAATCGTGGTCGCTGACTACGACCTAGGTTTCGACACCAATTGTGTCATGTTCACGTAGACGTCAGTTGAAGTTGAACATCAGGCTGGTCCTAGCTTTAAGCTGTCAAGGTTGACGTTGTCGATGGTTAAAAATACACAACACAAACACACGCACATTTTACGAACAGTACATAAAACAATTTTTACAACTAACGGGTGGCCGAGACGGATGCACGCATCAACCGGTACCGGCGCGGGGAGGACACTGACCCAGACTGTCAGTGTCCTCCCCGCGCCGGTACCGGTTGATGCGCGCATCCGTCTCGGCCACCCGTTAGTTGTAAAAATTGTTTTATGTACTGTTCGTAAAATGTGCGTGTGTTTGTGTTGTGTATTTTTAACCATCGACAACGTCAACCTTGACAGCTTAAAGCTAGGACCAGCCTGATGTTCAACTTCAACTGACGTCTACGTGAACATGACACAATTGGTGTCGAAACCTAGGTCGTAGTCAGCGACCACGATTGAACTGGAGACGAAGGTAACCTAAACCAAATTTAAACATCTTATACATGGCACCTTTTAAAGTTCTGTTAAATCTTTCAATTATTGATGCTTTTACCTCTGAATTAGTTGAGTAATGGTTAATGTTATGTTTTTTCATTAAATTTGCAAATTCCTTATTAAAATATTCTTTTCCATCATCAGTTTGTAAATGTTTTATAGTATGTTTGTCTCTTTGTATAGCTGTTTCCATTGCTTTTGTAACACTTTTGCCACTTTTATCTTTTAGTGGTAAAGCATCTGCCATTTTTGAAAAACAATTAATAATAGTCAATATGTATTTAAATCCTCTATTTTGTTTACTGTAAGGAATCATTTCGATTAAATCCGCTTGATATAAATCATTTATTCCTTTTATCACTGTATTTCTTCGCGGAAACTTTCTTCTTGCAGGTTTATGAAGCTCGTTGACAATTTCTTGCTTCAAGTTCTTCATATTGCAGGTTTGAATGTTTCATGTATCACATGTATAATCACAATGAATGTTGTCTTAAATATTCACATGATTTATATAGGTCAAGGTCATCCAAACTTGTGTACAAAAATGGGGAACACGGCGTTGGACTTGCCGTGTTCCCCATTTTTTTACGGAAGGAGAAAGGAATAAGGTCGAAGTTGTATAAGGACGAAGAATAGGTTACTAGTTGATAGGGTTTAGAGAGTAGTGGCCGAAAGGAAGAGTATGGATTTTATCCGGCATAATATGCCTTTTATCATCTTGAGCTGATAGTGCTCTTTTAACTTCAGTGACACTGTAGACCTCATGTTTAAAGCTTCTGATAGTGTTGAACGTTGCAGACATTGTAGAATCTTCAAACAAGCAGGTCTTGTAATGGTCAAATGTCACATGTTTCTTTAAGTATGATGTTTTGACTCCTTTAGCTTTCTTCACTGTCGGTATGTCATTTTCCATATACATCTTGAAGGAATATAATTTGGACATCAGCGCAACTATTTCCTCCAAAGGCATTCCATTTGCTTCATCTTTAAATTTTCCAATTACTTTTTTATTCTTTTCATTATAATTTGGATGGTTCTTTGGATAGTCAGAGAAGTCAAAGTCGTCTTTGTATGGGAAACTCCTTAGATCTTCATACATGTCCAAAGTCTTTATCCAGTAGATGAACGCGTCGGTATCCATGTATGCAACTCCAATGTTGTCTCTTCCGTAGTGTTTAACCATTTTGTTGTAATGGAAATCATACATCAGAGTTTTACTTATATCCAAAATCGACATTCCAATGTATAACGGACGATCCATCACTATTGTTGTTTTCTTCATACTAACGGCGACTAGATCTTCGTTTATAATCATGGATGTTCCAAAATTTGGTTTTTGCACTAATTTTTCCAATTTCCTAGGATCACTTACTAATTTTACAATCTTGTGTTTTCTTTTGTTTTCTAAGGTCTTCCCAAAGATGGCGTTGTTCATCAATTTGTAAAAGTCATTTTCAAATGCTGATGTTGCTGCTGCTCTTCTTGTAGTGTTGGAATCAATATATGGTTTCAACCAACAAGACTGGGTGAATTCAATTGCTCTATGAATTCTTACTAAACGTAGACTTAATTCAAGAGCTTGTTGAACTACCCAGTAGTGAGCCACATACCGATCTTTATTCTCCAAGGTCATCATCAATTTTGGCCATCTTCCTGTTGGTGAAACTTCAGTCTTGGCTAAGAGAGGCAAGTCGTAGTGATGATCATGAAGGTGCTCTGGATATTCAAAATCACAGTCCAAAATATAACCTTTTTGACCATTTTTTGGGATCTGTGAGATGTTGCCGATGGTGGCCGGGTCGATCCATTTGAAGTTAGCGTAAGGAAGCGGATTTGACATTGCCCAACCATAAAGGTTGTTTGCGTCAAAGTAGCCAAGGTAGAGTGATGGTTGTCCCTCGTCGAATCCTGGGATGTACTTGTTGTTAGCTTTGACATGACGTGTTACAGCTTGTGTCAAACCACCTCGTACACCAGATTCTATCATGAGCACCATATCAATATCTGTTAGAAGTTCCAATCGACAGTTGGTTGACTTCAGCATAGCTTTCCATGCTAATCCTGGAGATGTGTACGAGTGCAGAGGGTCCAGTCCATAGGCGGAGAAGCAGGTGTTTCGAAATTCTTCCATCACATCGCACAGCAGAGTTACGTCCAATTTTATGTAAAAGTCAGAATATTCCCCTAAGGTTTGAATGTTAAGTTGGTTCCAAACATTACAAGCATGATTGTAGTCTTCAACGGTGATTGCACTTTCATTTAACTTGCTATTGAAGGCTTCAATCGGTGGCAGACTGGTTTCTTCAAATTTTTCTGCAGAAGTTATGTAATCATAGGGGAACACTCCTTTACGCATTACTAAGTCCAATTTATCTTCAGGTACAATTTTGCTGGTTTCTTTTAAGTCTTCTCTTCTTAGGTTCTCAGACAATTTGCTCAAACTAGATGACATAAATCTATAAGAGTCTACGAAGCGAAGTTTAATTTTACCTACTGTTTTTGAGAAACTGATGTACTTCTCTAATGTTTCAGCTAATACTTCAATTTTTCCATCATCCCGTCCTAACTCTGGGATAATGAAGTGGGAGTCATAGCCGCTAAGATTGTGTAACACGACAGGGATAAAGTTTGGTAGTTTGTAATTTATATTGCATGAATTACAAGCAGCTCCTCTGTATAACCCTGTCAGGTGATCGTGATCTCTTACTTTTTGATTTTCTTCACTGAAACTCTTCTTGCATAAATAACATCTTGTTGCTGAATTGTATTCTTCTTGTTGATTTTGGTTCAAAGGTTCCATAGGTAAAACATTACCGAATAAGCGTTGCACCTTTTCAGCAATATCATACAACTGGTCTACAAAATACTTAGCGGCTTTTTCCCCACGGTAGAGTATTGGAGTGGATGTTAACCCATAGTCTTGCAACTGTTCTTCAGGCAAAGTGGATTTCACCAATAAGCAAAAACTGTTAGGTTGATGCAATTGATATTTGGTTCTTCTAGTCACCTCACCATTCGGAAGCTCCTGTGGTACTAACGTGGATTCGAAATCTGCGTAGACGGCTACTGGAATCCGATATTGGTGAACTGTTTTGTTGAATTGGATGAAAGCTCGAGATGGCGGTGGCAGACTAATCTTCACTTCATAGTTGTCATTACAAAGTCTTTGATGTTCCATCAACCACTCCGATCCTCCACGTCTCAAGTCTTTATTTGTGAAACAAAAGCATCTCTTACACACTGTTACTCTAATTTTCTTTTTAGTCACTTGTCGTCCAACCAAAGTTTCAAAGTTCTTGATGTAAACATAATGTGATATTTCACCTTTGGTCAATAGCAGCAAATCTGTATGATTTTGACGTTCAGTCTTTGTAACTCGTAACGGGTATACATTATTTGATTCGTCTAAACCAAACACATTAACTGAAACTCCTGGGTTTTTTCTTTCGAATTTAGCAACATCATTAAGACTAACAGGATACGACATACCTTGGAAGTTATAGCGGTGTTGAACGGTTTCGTATGCTACGCTAGGTCTACAGGGATGGTCTTCCACATATTTTGCTAACATTGCATACCGGAAACATTCATTATCCTCATTTTTCACATTGATACATGATTTAGTATCTTGGATCACCTTTGGTAGAGGGATAAAGCTGCTACCTCTCATACCATATCCATGCTTGTGAACCCTCACATCCATACCTTCAATCGATGATAGCGTCCAGCCAGATCCTCTTCCTTCGTGTTCTTGGAGTTTCATTAGCAGTTCATTCAAACATTCTTCTAGAATTTCGTTGATATCAGATGTGGTCGTAAGGGTTCGGTTTTTAACAATGAATGGTCTCGGTGAGTTTTCACCATCGGTATTAGTAAACATAGCCTCCAACACCAATCCAAATTTAATAAAGTTCAATCTTGCCAATTCTTCCATCAATGTTTTTACAACTAGATTTTTAGCTTGGGTTATAAAGTTTTCCAATTCCAATTGCACATTATTAATTTTGAAATGAGTTACAACTGGTCCTGGCAAGGCTGTGGTGCGCAGTTGTCTTATATCTTCCACTTCTTCTGTATCCTCTTCTTCCATATCCTCTTCTTGGGTACGCGGTTGTTTTACATCTTCCATTTCCTCTTCTTGAATAAATCCTCCAGCTGTAGATGGTCCAGCTCCGGCAAATTGAATAACACTTGGTCTTCTTCTCTGCATTAGCTGTAGATAGCTAGCCCAGTCCTCCTTCTGCTTCTGGGGTTTTTCCAAAAACCGATCAATCGCATCCAAGTCTTCTTCACTTACTACAATCTCTTCTTTTCTGTCCTCTTCACGATGCAATTCTCGGTGTAACTGTAGATAGCTATCACAGTCGTCCATCTGCTTCTGGTAGTTTTCCAATAACCGATCAAACGCATCCAAGTCTTCTTCACTTACAACAATCTCTTCTTTTCTGTCCTCTTCATGATGCAATTCTCGGTGTAAAACAAAGATATCTTCATCTTGGAAAAACTCACCACAAATATCGCAAAGAGCCATTTTTTACAGTTTGGCTTTGAGTGTGCACTCGGTGAATGTCCAAGCAATAATGAGCAGCGCGCTTAACCGGGTCCCTTTATACCCGAGGTTGAAGGGTGGGGGAAGGTGACGCCATATACATCCGGTTTATCAATTATTTAGTACATTTAGCTTTTAAACACCCATTTTCAATATATTCCTCAACAGGCTTGATAAACCAATAATGTTTGGTCTAATTCTACTACTTTGTACAAGTTTTTTCAAAGATGTCTTTTTGAGCAAGTTTATGTGGGTCAAGGTCACGTAAAGATAGGGGGTGGGGGAGGGGGGGGGGTTATTTAAAAAATAAACCCTTATGGACGTTCTTATGTTGCCATCGCTATAGTCTCCGAAAAGATACAACTATGGGGAACTCCAGACTTGTGTGTTAGTAATACCTACCAGTTAAAATCCAAAGAAAAACTTTAATATTTGGTTCAAGGTCACGCGAAACTTTTAAAAAAATAAGCCCCACACCCCCCTATGGGGGTGTGGGGCACTTGGGTTGTCATCGCTGTAGCCTCCAAAGAGACCCAACTATGACAACAGGCAACATCCAATGTTGTCTAACCTTCACCACGCAAGACTTAAGCATTTACTGCATTGCTAACAAATAACTTTTCCAATAGCTAACAAAAAGTCATTTACGTAATTTTGAAAGAGGTTGAGGACAGCCCTAGTGGCTTATGCCCCCGGTCCGAGTGCAGAGGCCATCGGCTCATTACCCCCGTATAAGCGTACAAACGGACCAACTCCAATTTCTCAGCCGCATTGAAGCATGCATGAGAGGAGCCTAACAATTATAAAAAATGGCTTTACACGGGGGCCTACTCCCGTTCCCTATCTTTAATATTTAAGTTCAGCAATGCAGTAAATTTATATAAGTTCTTACTAGGTCAAGGCCATACGAACATTAAAAAATTTCGGCCCCCGTACATCCATGGCGAACCACGAATGTTCGGGGGCCTTGGGGACAAAAAACACAAATAGCTAACAAAGTTTCATTTACATAATTTTGAGTTTCCAGAAGGGAAACTAACTGAGGACACCCTAGTGGCTTACGTCCTCGGTCCGAGTGCAGAGGCCATCGGCTCATTACCCCCATATAGGCGTACAAACGGACCAACTCCTATTTCTCAGCCGCATTGAAGCATGCATGAGAGGAGCCTAACAATTATACAAAAGTAACTTTACACGGGGGCCTACTCCCGTTCCCTGTCTTTACAATTTACTTTGAGCATTGCAAAAGCTCAAGGGGGAAATGCTAAAACAAGCGTATACACTTTAGAAAAATATAACACACTTACAACACACAATTGAGCTCAACGTAGTCAATGCTGGAACAAGCACATACACATTAAACACATATGACAAACAAGACACAAAGGATAAAAGACACACAGGAGACATAGGGTACAAGTGAAACAGTCTTATATAAAACAATTCGCAATACCCAAACGCGAGCGCAATATCTTACAACTAATACAAGTCTTAAAGTTAGAGTAGACTTCGCTAAACACTGAAGGCGCCATTCAGTATTTAGTGATGCCTATGGCGGTCCGTCCCGATCGTTCACGTTCAACGCGCGGGAGCGGACTGCTAGCCGGCTCTGGCCGGGCCCCCTTATATCCCCACCGGGGCTGCCACGCCCAGTATATCAGGGGTGGGGGAGGGGGTGGGGGTGGGGGTGGGGGTGGGGGGGTGTGGTGGTGGGGGGGGGTGGTGGGGGGGGGTCACTTCTCGTCCGGAGCAAAAAACTTTTTGGTCAAGGTCAAAAATTTTTCCGAAAAAAAAGTTCGGGGGGGGGAGGGGGTGGGGGAGGGGGTGGGGGGGGTCACTTCTCGTCCGGAGCAAAAAACTTTTTGGTCAAGGTCAAAAATTTTTCCGAAAAAAAAAGTTCGGGGGGGGGAGGGGGTGGGGGAGGGGGTGGGGGTGGGGGTGGGGGGGGTGGGGGAGGGGGGGGGAGGGGGGGGTCACTTCTCGTCCGGAGCAAAAAACTTTTTGGTCAAGGTCAAAAAATTTTCCGAAAAAAAAAGTTTGGGGGGGGTGGGGGAGGGGGTGGGGGAGGGGGTGGGGGTGGTGGTGGGGGGGGTCACTTCTCGTCCGGAGCAAAAAACTTTTTGGTCAAGGTCAAAAATTTTTCCGAAAAAAAAAGTTCGGGGGGGGGGAGGGGGGGAGGGGATGGTGGAGGGGGTGGGGGAGGGGGGTGGGGGAGGGGGTGGGGGAGGGGGGGAGGGGGTGGGGGAGGGGGTGGGGGAGGGGGGGGGGTAAGTGGGTCAAGGTCACCCACAACACTTCTACTCTAAGTGTTGGCTATACCCCCACCACAACTGAGTCCCTAGGCTGCACAACACCGCTCCGCCAGTATGTCTCCAGCTTCCATGCGGTGCGTTTCGCTGTTCTCTAACTCTCTATATGTAAGTATTTTTACAAGTTTTGAATCTAGGTCAATACACTTTAACTCTGGGACGATATCGACTTGTACTATTTCTGTGTTTTGACTCAAGGTCATCACACTTTAACTCTGGGATGATTTCGACTTGTAGCATTTCAGTGTTTTAACTCAAGGTCTTCACACTTTAACTCTGGGGCGGGATCGACTTGTAGTATTTCTGTGTTTCGACTCAAGGTCACCACACTTTAACTCTGGGACGGGATCTACTTGTAGTATTTCTGTGTTTTCACTCAAGGTCATCACACTTTAACTCTGGGATGATTTCACCTTATAGTATTTCAGTGTTTTGACTCAATGTCACCACACTTTAACTCTGGGACAGTATCAACTTGTAGTATTTCTATGTTTTAACTCAAGGTCATCACACTTTGATATGTAACTTTAAGGTAGCACCAAAATGGTGCTACCTAGCTTGACATTTTCAAGTTTCCCAAGGTCATAACAATTTCCCCCACCACTTCCCATATACCTAGAGTGCGCGGGGCCGGACAGTCAGTCGCTCGGTGTCTGTCGTAGGGTGCGCATCGCGGTTGCAGTAATGGTCGAATGGGGGCTTCTGGGCCAGTTCGAGGTCACCCGAGCGGTGTCACATGACGGTTTAGGCAGAGTAACGTTGCAAACTTCAAATTTCCTCGGCACTTTTGCTGTTTCTCGTCGCAAATTCGCTCCAAGTCGTCAAGGTCATGGTAACTGTGACTGAAACTCGGAGCGTAGTGCGAGAAACAGCAAAAGTGCCGAAAACTTTTAGGTTTCAGCGTGACCTTGACCTTTTGTGACATCGATGACGTCATCTTGGTGACGTAAGGGGTGATGACGTCATCAGCACGTCATTTCTGTGACGTCATGGGTGTGACGTCATGGATGTGACGTCATTGGTGATGACGTCATCAATGATGCAATCGATGACGTCATCGATGAGGTCATTGACCTCGATGACGTCATCGATGACGTCATCGCTCGGGTGACCTTGAACTGGCCCAGAAGCCCCCATTCCCCACTACTGATGGATTCTATTAAATAAATATTTTCACTCAGCAATCCTTTAAATTGCCCTCCTCTCCTAACGATGTCCCGTCTTTTGAAAATTATAAATTATTTAAACACTAATATACTTAAAGCATTTTTTACTTATTGGAAGGCCTTTTAATAATCAAACCTTCTTCTCCGGCCGTTCCACAAGAATAAAGTAAAAAAATATATGTAAATAAACATTAAGTGTGGCTCCCTTTAAACATTCAATATACTTCTACTTATTTTATAAAAGCTATATTTGAAAAACGTCTTTGTTTACGGGATATAGGCCCGTTGAACGGTTCTACACAAAGGACTTGTGTTTCATTTTAGATTCTGCTCTCAGCTACTTGAATATTCATAACGCGCTTCTCTGGTTTATTTTACGTTTACTATTTTTTGTTCCAAGTCTTTTACAGTGGCTGAGAGTTATTAAAACTGTTTAAAAAAGTATCGCTTTTAACAAGTTACAAATGTATATTTTAAATTATGTTCACTATTTCATGTTGGTTGTTATTAATTGACTTCCGAATAAAACTATTGATTGTATTTTAGATATATCCTTAAATGATTTATTATTTGAATTGTGTTGACTACTTTGTTAAATTATATTAAATGATTTACGTAGGCGAGAAGTTTGTTTTTAAAAGGTTAGAAATCTTGTCAGAGACAGTTTCTGTAGGACAAGAGTATCAACCATCGTGTTAAAATTATGTTTTGTTGTGATCATTTATCGCTTAATCATAATCACAGCTTAATGCAAAATAAGGTAGAAGTATAAACTAAAACAAAAAGACTAATACATTTCTTTTTAAGCCCTCTCATTGATTCGAGTGGCTCATTTTTAGCTCAAATAAAGAAAATACAAAATAAAAAAGAGCGAGTTTCAAGTTTTCCTTTTTTACTGTATATAAACAAACATGAACCAGTTTTCTCGTACACTAGAGTTGTATGCTATAGCGTTATTATTTGGTTTACGCTACAATATTCTGGGATTTTTCGTTCTGGGTCAAGGGGGTTTTTCGCCATTGCACTTTGTTTCTTCCATATGTCAGTCAGAGGTTTGTTGAACTGCATCGCCACACGGTTCGAGGGTACCGTATTGGTGGGACGCGGCCGGGGGAGCGTCGTCCATTGTAGTCAGTGATGGGCCATAGTAACCGTTTTAAATGGATTTTACTGTTAGTTGTCACAACAGAAGTATTGGACTGAACCGAGCTGAAATTAATGTTATGGTTATCGCCTTCCAAAGTAGTGTAGTAAGACTTATTTATATATAAAAATGGAAGTTGGATTTTGAATTTAGGATGTAACACAAGTTGATTGGTTATTCCCAAAAGTCGAAATCCCTACAACCAAATACTTGATTGAAAGCTCTTGACGCATTCTTGGACCTGTAGAAAAAGTTACAATGGATCATCCTATTCTAAAAAATAGTGACCTATAAAAATTGCCCTGATGGCTGCCAAGCTGGGTACATTCTTTAGTTTTTGCAGTCTGAGTCCTAACGGACGTATCTGATTTGTAATCTGATGGAACATTTTAAATGGGGAATTAGATTATCTACAACTGGTGTATTTGAGATTTTGTTCCATCTTTTACCGTTTTCGCACTAAATCACTGTAAAGTGGGAAGTTGTATTTTGGACGTCGGATGTAACAAAGTTGTTCGCTGAAAACTAAACCCCCACAACCATATACTTGATTGAAAACTTTTGACGAAAAAACTCAAAAAAAAAAAAATTACTATATCCTCCCAACCTCCATTGGGCTCCACCCCACGTGTCTTCAAAGTTACCATATTATTCTTATGTAAGCAACATTTTAGTATTGATTAAATTTAGGAATATCAATTTATAAACCTGTTCTCATTTAAAGTATTGAGGGAAGATTGGTATTAAAAAACATATATTATAGACTTGAGGCAAGTGAGAGTATCAAACGAACTAAATCTGAGGTCGAGTGAGCGTATCGTACAAGCTAAACCTGACGGTGAACGAGCGTAGTGAACGAGCCCACCTGTACTGTTCTCATTTAAAGTGTTGGGGGAAGATCGGGAATAGAAAACTAAAGGATATTATAGAAGGATATTAAAGGATATTATAGACCTGGGGCGAGTGAGCGTAGCAAACGAGCTCACCTGAACTAATCTCAATTAAAGTATTGAGGAAAGATTGGTTACAATAAACTAAAGGATATCATATACTTAAGGTGAGTGGGCACAGGGAATGAGCTAAATCTGATGGCGAGGGAGCGAGGCGAACGAGCTAATCTGAAGGACAAAAAGTTCCTCAGGTTGTCATTGCAGTACAAGTACCGTTGCGAAGCATGGGTAAGTCTCTAGACAACATTATCTACAATATGAATATGTTATGACGGAGTGGATATCTTTGTTTATGTAATGTAAAAATCTGAGGTTAGAAATGATAAAACTGATACATAAATTTTATATTTATTTTCATTACATACTATTTTGTGTGTCTTTCATTATTTTCTTACTGAGAAATACTGACCTTTCAGTGCCAATATTTGGTAAAAAGGAAGAACAATAACCTAAAGGAAGATCTGAGTTTCTGAAGCTTTCATTTTAAAAGCTTTGTAATTTTTTAACATGAACCTCAACTGTTTTTTTCAAATTTTGAATGACACGTTATAGGCCAACCGTTAATTATAAAATGGTACTAAGGTATATTATTATAGGGCATCTAGCTGGTCTACTATATTCTGGTCAAGGGTGCAAAATGTTTACTCAGGAAGGCTCATTCGTTACGTAAGCTATTCACTGTATTATACATTATTTTTAGAATAAAAAAAGTTGTTTATTGTGCAGTATAAGAGGATGACAGACATTAGGGAACATTTCCATGACTGTAAACCACCCAAGCGTGTAAAGTACAACTGGGAGTGGAGCAACTTTGTTGAATAAACAGTGCCCCACGAGCCTCAAAATTATAATAAATTCGTCCAAATATTCGAAAACATGTTGTATTTGAAAAATTTGTAAATATAGATTCATAGATAATTTTAATTTTAACCTGTACAGTAAAGTGTTTTCATTTCACTGTTTGAACATTTTTATGGCTGACCCAATAGTTCTACAGATATTTATTTTCCTTATTTATAATTGTTAATTTGATAAAAATTGTTCCTCGCACAGGCCTTTTGACCCGTGTAAAACATTTTTACTAATAATATGTTTATGTTTTATATCTATATGGGTATAAAGAGATTTATTATTTGAGTTGATACGGTTAAGTAAGTGGTTGTGGCCTTATGGGTATTATTTAAACAACAACAATAATAGTGATATAACAATTTAATTTTTACTATACTTTATTAATACTGTATAACATTATTTCATAACTAATTTAGAAGGCTGTTAGTAAGGAAACGTTAACTAGCAGTTGTATCATGAGGATATATAAATTTGCTGCTCCCATTATGCAGCTTGCGTTCTCTTAATCATAATTTTAAATTTCTCATAAGTTTAAAAAAAATTCTGATTTTTATTTTTTATTATTTTGAGTGACAAGAGATAAATGCTAATTTACATGTTTCATACAGTGTAATGACCGAAATATCCTAAACTATCATACCACATAATTACAGCTCTATATCAAGTTCTGTACAAAGGATCCAATTAAAATAAAATTATAATAAAAATCAAACAATAGAGAAATATTTTATTAATTGAACTTAGGTAATTTTTATGTTGATTGGTAGTTATTATTACTAGCAATATTAATTCCCATTATATTCATCCACGGTTAGAATCTTAATTACTAGATTAAACTACTAGATTAGAAACTAGATTAAAAATTTGCTTGGTACTCATCGAGCAGTGTCACTAATTAAATGCAATGTACTTTTTATCGTCTCATATGATTTTATAGTTTATCCATACTTTTTCGTTCGTTTCAATTGATTTATAAAACGAAAAACATTAGTTATTATTTTGAACTTGTGGATAGAATGGACTGGTTGAGATAGAGATCCTCTCGAGATGTTACAACTTAAACTAATTCATACACCATTTAGGTCATTTCACCAATAAATGATCTCATTCACCAGGTATGGTATACCGCATGCCGGAGATAGGATTACCTCATGCATCACAATATGCAATACAAAAATTTACCGCCAACAAAGGAACTAAATAATGGAATTCCCGCTCTTGATTGTAAATTTTTTAATGTGTTTAATTTAATTTTGACTAATCAACGTAACACTTTAATACGTTGTGTACAATTACTAAAAAATTATGTATACATTGGCTGGTATAAAATATGTTAAGTAGTACATTTTTCGTTGTTGACTTCAGTTGCAAATTTTACATGCTCTTTTTAGGATACAATTGGTCACTCTAGCGAAACATGAAGTTGCAATAAATAAAGTGTGACTTTTATAAATAATTGAAAGATATGGTTATTTATAAACAGCTCACTATGCAACATTTCGTTTAGTAATGGTCAAATCCAGGAATTTCGAATCTCGAATCCGAATCCGAATCCTAAAAAATCAAAACTCGAATCCTCGAATCTCGAGTCCCGAAACAAGGATTAAATTTACAGATTTATTCTCTCTCTATAATGTCAATGTCAAGCTTATTCTTAGAGTTAACAAATAAGAGTCATTATTAAGAAATAATATTTAAAAGCCAAAGTACAAGGGAGTAATATCTTTTTAAGTATGATGTATGTATTAAAGGAGTGTATGATGAAAAAATCAATAAAAAAATGAAAGTTTAAATTTATGAACCTCAAAATCTAATAAATACCTATATTTTTAATGTTTAATTTTAAAAGATATATTTAATGTGATTTGAAGTTTTTCATTTAAAAATTATATTACATTATAATAAGATGCTTTTAACATTATAAAACAGTAATTCAATTAAAGATTGATTTATTTAATACTTTGCCATTTTCCCTTTGATTGGAAAGTCACACAACTATGGTTGAAATTTTGTTAAATTTGTAAGAATTAGACGAATCAAACGAGCCATCCCTTAGTTTTCTATGACAATTGGTTCAGAAAATAGCACTTGGTACTAGGAGCAAAAAACACCCCTCTTGAATAAATTACTGCCGGAGGTCGGACAATAGATAAGCTGAACAATAGATCGTCTCGAGCGTCCGTGGAATGTGGCCGCGTGTATTTGTGCCGTTCCTCATTAGCGAGACCGCCGGCCGCGATCGCCGACCGAGATCGCCGGCCGAGAACGCCAGCCGCGATCGCCAACCGAGAACGCCAGCCGCGATCGCGGCCGCCGCGCCGTTCGGCAGTTCCCGACCCGATAAATTCCCGAGTAAAAAGAAAATCCCGCCCGATGATCGGGACAAATTTTCTCCCAAAATTTCCCCCGAAATTTCGGGTCCCGTCCATCCCTAATTATTACTCAGAAACAGTGCGTCGGCAGCTCGGCGCCGCGCCGTGATGGCGTTTCGATGAACGAGATTCGATTCTCGAATCTCGTTCATCGAATCTAGAATCCGAATCTTTTCTTAGGATTCGGTGGATTCGAGATTCGAGATTCGGATTCGACACATTCCTAATTTCGTTGTTTGAAATGAATGCTTCTGAAAACTCGGACAAAGTAAGACGATTAGTCTCATTTCTGAAATGATCTACTTTACCAAGTATGAACCATTCTATACACTTCAAAGCCAGTTTTTCCACTGGTCAACATTCTGTACTTATATTTTCACAAATTATAGTTCCTATTGTTCCTCCGGTTCCTCCAAATTACATTTTATGGTTTAAGCTAGTTC